>JAGFNQ010000356.1:0-37432 GCA_024364735.1 Boesenbergia rotunda | reverse complement strand
AAAAATGGATCAATGTTTTCAAGGTACGGAAGATTTTATTTTCGTATATATTGATGATATCCTAGTATTTTCCAATACAGAACGAGAACATATTAGGCATCTGGAAATTATGCTCAACATTTATGAGAAGCATAGACTCTGGTACTCTCCCCAACCAAGTGCAAAATCGGAGTATAAAAGATTGAATTCCTTGGTGCAGAAATTGGTGAAAGAAAGCTTAAATTACAACCCCATATCATAAAGATGATAACTGAATTCAAGGATGAGCAGTTAAAGGAAAAGAAAGGACTACGATCTTAGTTAGGCATTCTAAACCAAGGTTTTGGGTGTCGATTGGTTTCGGGCGAAACTGGCGAAACTGTATCGTTCCGCTGGTGCGTCGAAACCGGCTCGAGGAGGCCAAGCGTTTCGACTCGAGCGTCACGGCGTGCGTCACGCGGCGACAGCGAGATTCGCGGCGCGCGACAGAGCGAATCGCGCAACAGCGAACGCGCACGGCATGCGCGACAGAAGGAATCGTGTGCGTCGATGCGCCAGCCTGTCTCGCAATGATTTTTCGGTATAAGAGGACGGAAGATCGCCGGTGGTGAGCGGCAGCGAAGCGTGGAGGTGTTGACAGCAGCGAAGCGAGCTCCAGGCGACGGCGACGGCATATGATCAAACGATCTTCGCAGCTGCGCCGGAGGGATTGCGGGACTCCCCGGCGTCGCCGGAAGCATCGCAGGACGGTGGTGGAGCTGGATGCGCGGCTCCTCCATCTTCGGCGGATAGATCCGCGAGTCGGAGACACTGCGGGTCTCCCGGCGACGTCGTCGGAAGCCTCCGGAATCTTCGCCAGAGGCTGCTGGAGCCGTTGGACGCGCGGCTCCGGCGGCGGCGCGGCCAGTTTGGCTCGGCGGCGGAAATCGAAAAATTCCCGATTTTCTCTCGTAAATGAGATTTTAAAAAAAAAAAAATAAAAGTATTTATTTAAATCCAACATTTCCTTTCTAAATTCAATAAATTAAATAGATTTAATTAATGAATTTTCTGAATTTATTTTTTATTTTAGATATTATTTAAAAATTCTAAAAAAATTTAAAAACCCTAAATAAAATCTAAAAAATTTCAAAAAAATCATTTTATATTCTGATAATTATTTATTTATTTATTATTTTATATTTAATTAATATTTTAATTTTTTATCATTTTAAATATATATTATTTAAATAATTAATATTATTGTTCCAAGTTTACTTGATAAAAATATGTTGTAGAAGACTACTTTAATGAAGTTGTTTTTATAGTTTTATATATTTAATTTGTTTGTTTATAATGATAAAATTGTTCTTGACAATGATTACTATTATTTGAACTAACAATGTGAATTATTCTTAATTTTTTATAAGACATAGGTAATGACACCCAAACAACAATCTGATCCAGCTTGGAGACAAGCACGTCGATTAGAAAATCGATTCTATTGGTAATGTTTACATTGCGATATGATTGGACGAGGTGGAGGGGTCACACGCCTAAAACAACATCTTGCTGGTGGATATTCAAATGTTTCGAATTGTCCAAAAGTTTCTTAAGAAGTTCGTCGTGCAATGAAAGAAGAACTTGAAGGTCAAAAAGCAATAAAGTTTAAACGACAACGACAACGTGATCTTCTTGACAGCCGAATCTCTAGAGAGCCAATTTATGATGAATTTGAAGGTCGTGGTGATGTTCCAAACGATGAAGATTTTTTAGCAGCTCTCAATGCCTCACGAACTCAATATGACTATGAGCAAAATATGCGACATAGAAGTGACTCAGCTGGTACTAGTAGAAGTGTCTCAACTACTGCAACGACATTAGGAAGGAGTGCAAGTGTTCGTAGTACTTCAACACAAAGTGGTATTGGTCGGTTGTTTTCTTCTATGGGACGAAGACGTGCAGTTGATATTGCTGATATTGATCCACTGACATTTCCAGACCAAGCTAGCAAACAGACTAGGATTGATGATGCATACACAAAAGAGAAGAAGAAATCAATCGGTAAAAGTATTGCAAAATTTTTTCATTTTAATCATATTCTTCTAATGCAGCAAACAACATACTACCGTAGCATGGTGTCCACATCAAAATCTGGTCCTGGTATTCAGCCTCCGACTGCATATGAAATTGCTGGTTTATATTTAGATGAACAAGTGGGAGGAGATCAAAACTTGGATCCTATCATGCAAAAAGCAATGGAGCTTATATGGGGTTACGTTGATGTGTGATGGCTGGACAGGACCTACACGGATGAGTATTATCAACTTTCTACTATACTGCAATAGAAAGGTGATATTTCATAAATCTATTGATGCAACTACAGATTTTCATGATGCACCCTACATATAACATTTAATGGATAGTGTAGTTCAAGAGATAGGTATAGATTATATAGTGCAGGTAATTACAGATAATGGTGCCAACTTTAAGAGGGCTGGAGAGTTATTGGAGCAAAAATATCAAACATTATTTTGGACATCATGCACAGCACACTGTATTGATTTGATGATGGGAGATATTGGTAAACTCGATATAGTGAAGAAGATAGTGAAAAAAGGTCAATCTTTAACAAAATTCCTCTATAATCATCGTTGGGTTCATGGATTAATGAGGAAATTTATCAATGGTGAGATTCTACGAGCAGGAGCGACTAGGTTTGCCACTCACTTTCTCCTGTTAAAATCGTTGAATCAAAAAAAAGTTGGATTGAAAGTCATGTTCTCTTCTGAGGATTGGGAAACATCTCAATATTCTAACACAACCGAAGGTAAAGAGGTGCAAAAAATTATTATATCTGTTAGATTTTGGGACTATATTGCAGATATTCTTCTAGCAATAGAACCTTTGTACGTTGTTCTACGTAAAGTCGATATGGACAGGAAGCCACAAATGGGCAACGTTTACCGCCTAATTCATGAAGCAAAAGAGGAAATTAAGAGACGTCTTCAATCACCAACCAAATATCAACATTACATTGATATAATCAATACAAGATGGGACGATCAAATCGGAAAATATATTCATTTAGCAGGTACGTATTTTTTAATAAAGAATTTCTAATATTGTTATTAATAATTACATTTTTATATATGTTTAATTATTGCAGGTTATTATCTCGGCACAAATGATGATTTATTACAAGCCCTCAGACATGTGATATCAAGACTACAAACAAATAGAGAATCAATTGTTGAGACTATTAATGAAAGCCGATTATTTCGAGAGGCATATGGTTCTTTTAGCGATCCTATTGCAGTGTCATGCAGATATAAAATGGATGCAGGTAAATATAGTAAAAATTATTATTAATTATTGTCAGCAAATATAAATATTATTTTAATTTTGTTCTTATTTATCTTACAGCTGAGTGGTGATTACAATATGGAGGATCAGCTCCAAATTTGAAAAGGATTGCAGTACGAATTCTCTCACAGACAACATCTTCAAGTGGTTGTAAAAGAAATTGGTCAACTTTCTCCCTCATTCATACAAAAGTAAGAAATCGTCTTTCTTATCGTCGATTGGAGAAGATGGTCTATGTTCATTATAATATGCGTCTTCAATTAAGAGCAATAACAGAAGAAAATGAAGAACAAGAGGCTGGTGATGTAGACCCATTTGATATTGGATTTGTCCAAAATGAGAATGATCCAATGATAGATTGGTGGAGCGCTGTTGAGGCTGAAAATCCATTACTTGATGAAGCAGGAGACCCACCACGACCATCTCAACTTCTTACTCAATAGATTGAAACAATATAAGCTACAGGAGATATCAGGGAGGGAGAAGATTATGATGAAGCTTTTGATCAAGAATTTCGATTTTCTAGATCTCGATCAAGACATTCTCAAACATCCCAAACCCAACCAAAGTTCATAGATAAAGGTAAAGCTCCTGCAGTTTTTACTAAAAAGAAAGAAAAAGTCAAGCCTCCTGCTTTTACAGGAAGGGTCAATTGAGAATTAGAGAAAATCCACTTGATGCAATTGATGAGCAAGAACATGATGACAGTGATGAGACATCATCACCTTCTGATACTGTAGTCCGACGAGAAGTTCGAGATGAGGATAGTGATGTTAATAGCAGTGCAAGTACTCATGAAAGTGATGATAGTGACGATGCATCTGGTGGTAAAAATTATGTTCCCCCTACTCTAGCACTGGAGCCATGGACATGTGAGGCAGATTATACACATGCAACTCAAGATGATGATCATGGAGCTACCTATTCAATATCAACGTCGAAATAAGGATGACAAACATAAGAAAGCTCACAATTATCAAGCTATGCGATAGAGTTTTAGCTGATATTGATTCTGGTCGAAGTTCATCATACTCTCAGCCTTCTTATTATAACTCTGATGCATCATATGGTGATCCATCATACCACAGTTCAGAGGCATATGTTTATCCTTATCCTGTGCCTGTACCAGTTCCAATTTCAATGGTGTTAGTTCAAGTCCAACTTCCAGTGATGAATCGAGATACGCTGATGGACATGTGGAGAAATCAATATCAATATTGCATGTCATGGGATGCTTATTTAATTTGGGCGTTAGAGAACTATGGAATTGATCTAAGCAGAATGCTACAAGAACCAATGTCTTCATCTGATTCACGTCACTCCTTTTGGTATTAGTAAGGTAACATATTGTAATGTATCAATTTTAATTCGAGTTATTGATAGATCAATTTTCTTTAAAGAAAGTTATATTTTAATTCGAGTTATATTTAATTGTTCAATATTTGAAAACTTATATCAAATCAACATACAACTTATTTTTAAATTATACACAATAAATATATATTTATCTAATAATTATTATATATAAATAAAAAATACCGAAACCATATCGGCACGAAACGATACGATACCGAAACCGTATCGTTCCGGTCTGAGACCGAAACATCGGCACGGGTCGAAATTTAAAACCTTGTTCTAAACTATGCTCGCACATATACCTAACCTAAGTTCTAAGCTTGGACCCTTCTATGAGAAGACGTCACCCCATGGTGACAAAAGAATGAAGAATTTTGATTAGGCTCTTGTCAAAGAAATAAAGGCCCAGGTAAACCAGCTACCAGACCTAGAGATACCTCCGGAAGGGGCCTATATTGTGCTTGAAACTGATGGTTCCATGTTGGGTTGGGGCGGCATTTGTAAGTGGAAACCCACAAAATATGACCCTTAAAGCATGGAAAGGATCTGTGCCTATGCCCATGGTAAGTTTCCTGTCGTTAAATCCATAATAGATGCAGAGATTTACGCAGCTATGGAAACCATGACGACACTAAAGATCCATTACATGGATAAAAAGGAAATTACCCTGAGAACTGACTGCCAAGCCATCATTAGTTTTCACAATAAAACTTCTAAGAATAAACCATCCAGGGTTCGATGGCTCGCTTTTACCGACTACATCACTGGGACAGGTGTTAAGGTAAATTTTGAGCATATAGATGGCAAAACTAAACATTCTTACAGATTCACTTTCAAGATTGGTGGAAGAGCCGGAGACTCTAGCAGTCCTCAACGACTCCTTTGAAGAAATTATCATCGACGCTATGGAAGAAGCATCAAGCTCCACGCGATTTCCTTTGCTAAAGAAGTATGAGGACCTAATTCACGACACTTTACCAAAGATTGTCCTACAAGAAGATCATGACCAAAAGGAATCAAATGGCAAGCATTGAAGACGAAGCTATCAATAACGTGCTTGAAAAGCTTCGTGAGTTGGAACTCATAATGCAAATGAAAGAATATGATTTAAATAGTCGGTGACACCAGGTTGGGGGATTCGAAAGCTATTACCATAAGCATCTCGAAGAAATTCGTAAAAGTAGAGAGATCTCGTTCAGGAAGTCCAGCGCATCCAGCAGATTGAACGTGAGATAAGAAAAGCACCCCTGTGAAGCAAGTGGTGGGCCTAATTCCCGCAAGCATCCAAAAGAAAGGACCATAGGTGTAAAGTTAAAGGAAATGGATTGAGCCTCGAGGAGCCGTCCTTTCCGAATCTATGTGCTGGAGCGATAAGCTCCATTAGCTGTAAAGGGACTTTGTGTAAAGTCTTTATGGTCGACAAAGGGTGAACGATTGAGGGACGATGGGACCAAAAGAATGGGTAGCCGCCTCTGTTTATTCACAACCTTCTCGCCTATAAAAGACTAAGAGCGTAAGAGGTTTGAGCACGCCTTGAGCATCACCAAGACTCTCATTCCTAAGTGTGAATCTGCTAGTGTAAGAGCTTGCTTTCTTCGAGAAATAAATCTTTGGGTGCATCCCCGGTTTTAATTAGATGGGTGTATCCCGGGTTCTATATATATATATATATATATATAGAAATCCTTATAATTCATGGAATTTGATCATTTAATAAATAAACATATATATATATATATATATATATATATATATATATATATATATATATAGACATCTTGGGTTGGACTGGGTTGGGGATTTCTAAGTCTCTAGGATGGGGGGTCGCTCCACCCTACCCCGCCAGATGATGGATTTTCGTGGGTCCACCCGCCCTGCCATGGGCCGACCACAACTCTAGTTTTAAGTTTTGGAAAAAAAAATCCTGCTCAGTCCGCTAGCCAACGCGAGCCCGCTACAGGCAGACTCGCTTGGATCCGTACCTCACGCAGGCTAGTCATTTTAGGTTCATTTTTAAATGGATTGATAAAATTTCAACCCACTTAAATTGTTTGGCAGGCCAACCGGGCCCAATCCAAATTAATGGCTCTAGATTTTTTTTTGTTTTGATCCAAATTAGATTTCTATTTTTGCTAAACAAAAATAAAGAATTCCAAAATCCTATAGGAATAGTGAAACTAGAACAAATAATATTAAGGTTGATTAATCCATGAATTATGCTCGAGAACAAATATGATATGACTTCAAGGATGTCAACTTCAAGAGCTTCAAAGATGATCCTCACGAAAGGTTCCAGTTAAATCCTCAGATTTATAATCTCATATATATTCTTTTGAATTTGTGCTTGTACATGAACCATTCTTCTCATACTATATGCATTGCAGTCGAATTGAAAAACTAGATAACCATGCAAGTAAACTCTTCATCCACTTTGAATTAGTATACCAACCAAGCTATCAGAAGAAAGAGAACTATTTATCAAGGTTGATGATCCTGGATGACAACTAAAACAGATTTATCTTGGTACCTTAGCTTTTGTAGGGTTGGAAGCTGATTCAAGACCACCTCACAAAATCGATTGATCATGTCATAGCAAGTTGCTCGGTTTATATCACATATGAGTGCATCCATCTGTTTCGCGCAGTAGGAGAAGAAACAATCAACACAAAAACAAGAAAAACTCAAACAAATTCATCTAAAATTATTCACCAAAAAATTGGCAGATTTTGAGCAATGAAACCCTAATAATTCCATTATTTGAAGAAAGGGCAAGAAGTTTCATGATGCCCTAATCCAGTGAAAACCACTTCCACCAAGCACAATGAAAAACTTGCATTTTGTTTAGCAAGAAAAGAAAAACGCAAACAACTCAGTTAAAACCACTATTGACTCAATTCCAATAGACGAAAAAACAACTTCCACCAAGCACAGTGAATATTTTGCATGTTGTTTAGCTGAAAAAACACAACCGATTAAGCAAAAATCGCTAATAACCTAATTCCAAAAGGCGAGAGGAAGACGAAAACGAAACTCGGAAGAGGCATACCCTCGCGAAGGCATTAGACTCGTGTCCGGCGGCGAGGAGGTCGGCGACGTCCTTCTTGAGTAGCCTCACCGTGGCCTGCTTCTTCTTCACGATCGCGTCCATACGCAACCTTATACGCTTCACCGCGTGCTTGCTGCGATCAAGCGTGGCCAACATTCCACGAACAAATTCCAAATCAATCTCCTTTTTGCTCGGAAAGAAAGAGCAACCGGATCGCCCAAAATAAGAGGAAGAAAAGAACAGGGAACGCAAAGATTACCATCCGAAGGAGAATTTTCCGCCCACTAAGCAATCGAACATCTTTTGATCTCTGCCGATCGCAATCCAAGGAGATATTGGGAGAGGCGCACTCCCTTAGGGAAGGTAGTAGGGGAGCAAGCGAAGAATGGGAACCGAAAATGGACAGCTCAAGTGTTGCTGCTGCTATTTCTACTCGTCGATGTGTAATTTCCAATTTTACCCTTGACAACGTGAATGTTTAAATAATATTTTTATATTTCAAAATGCTCCAATAAATATCAGTTTTTAAACTCAAATATCCTTCATTCTAAAAATAAAATAATTTAACTAAAATATAATTTAATGAAAAATAGGAGGAGAGTAATGAGACCGTAGTTAGGGCATTTCCAATATAAAATTATGAGAAATTTAAAAAATTAAATAAAAAATTTAAACTATTATAGAGATGAGATTTAAGATTTGTAAATTAGGAGTAACATTAGAAATTGGAATATGTTCTTTTATCTCTAAATTAATGTAATATGTTTGAAGTCATGCAACTATATATTATAAATTACATAATAAAAACCCCACTTAAAAGTTTAATTATTAGAGATACTTTAATAAATTTTTATAATTTTAATATGATATATTGAAATAAAAAAATTTATTTTAATCTTAATTATTGAAAATGTCCTAAACTTCTAGTGCAAAGTGAAATTTTGTATGATATATGAAGCGTGGTGGTAAAAGCAAGTCAATAAAGTTTGTGTTTTAGTGGACCAACGCACTGACTCTCTAACGTTCAAATTATCGACCGTTTGTTTTTGAACCGAACTATGGTCTCCGAATAACGGTCCGGTCGAACAGAAATCATGCAGGTCTGGACCATTTGTATTTTCTCCAAATAATCATTATTACAATTCCAGCAAACATATTTTGTTTTGTCTATTTTTTAATTCAATTTATACTTGGTTTTTGGTTTTAATACATTTATATTCTCAAAACCTTCCATTATTTTTTTTTTACTAAAAATTGACTAACATTTATTCTTATTTTCTTGATAAATATATTTAAAATTTTCCATTAGTTACGAGAATCATAAACATTTAAGTTTGCATTCGAAAACGAAAACGTATAAATATTTAACGGCCATCTTACAATAATTTAAAGGGTAAATTTGAAATTTAAAAGTGTAATCTCAAATGTCAAATTCTAATGGTATTAGTTAGTAAAGTGTGGAAAATACCAAAAAAGAAAGGGCAATTTACCAAAAGGCGTACCTAAGAATTGGAAATTACCAATTCTGTATCATAGTTTCTATTTTACCAAAGGGCGCATGTCTTTATGTGAACTTCCTTTTATACCCCTCCTTCTAACTGCTGTCTTTCTCATTCTCTCGCTCAGCAACAAATTTCGAGACGGTAGCACGTGACTTTTATTTTAAAATAATATATTATGAAATCGACGCTAAAAACATAAGATAAAAATTTAAAAAATATTTTAGTTAAAAATAACTCATCCAACGTGATTTAAAAATATAAATAAATAATTTTTATATTTGATTAATAAAAATTAATATATTAAATAATATTTAAAAAAATATATTAATATATATAAAAAAATTCAAAAAAACGTATGCTGCAGCAATAAAAAAAACAAAAAAAATTCAAAAAAAAAACGAATTCAGAATAAAAAAAATGTAAAAAAAATTCAAAAAAAAACGAATTCAGAAATAAAAAAAAACGCAAAAAAAAATTCAAAAAAAAAATGAATTCAAAAATTAAAAAAAAAACGTTGCTGCAGAAATTAAAAAAAAAAAAACTGGGCCTGAAATATTTCAAGCCCACGCTGGGCCTGAAATAAAATATTTCAGGCCCACGTTGGGCCTGAAATAAAATATTTCAGGCCCACGTTGGGCCTGAAATAAAATATTTCAGGCCCACGTTGGGCCTGAAATCTTTTGATTCAGGCCCGACGTGGAATCAAAATTTTTTTTATTTTAAAAATATATTAATATATAAAAAAACCTATCAAAACACTTAATTTGAAATTAAAATGCAGGGTCTGAAGTCACGCTAGGAAGGCCTGAACATAGATGTGATGTCCATCAGTGAATTTTGGTCAAAACCCACTGATATTTCTAAACTACTCCTATTTGATTTGTGATATCTAATATATAGATGTTTGGACACATAAAACATTATCTCCTACCTCTAACCTCTCTATTCATATGAAGTTTTCAGAAATCCAGATATGGGAGGTCCATCAGTGGGTTTTGGTCAAAACTCACTTATATTTTTAAACAACTCCTATTTGATTGGTGATATCTAATATATAGATGTTTGGACACCTAAAACATTATCTCCTACCTCTACCCTCTATTCATATGGAGTTTTCAGAAATCCAGATATGGGGAATCCATCAGTGGGTTTTAGTCAAAACTCACTGATATTTCTAAACTACTCCTATTTGATTGGTGATATCTAATATATAGATGTTTGGACACCTAAAACATCATCTCCTACCTCTACCCTCTCTATTGATATGGAGTTTTCAGAAATCCAGATATGGGAGGTCCATAAGTGAGTTTTGGTCAAAACTCACTGATCTTTCTAAACTACTCCTATTTGATTGGTGATATCTAATATATAAATATTTGGACACCTAAAACATCATCTCCTACCTCTACCCTCTCTATTGATATGGAGTTTTCAGAAATCCAGATATGGGAGGTCCATCAGTGAGTTTTGGTCAAAACTCACTGATATTTCTAAATTACTCCTATTTGATTGGTGATATCTAATATATAGATGTTTGGACACCTAAAACATCATCTCCTACCTCTACCCTCTCTATTCATATGGAGTTTTCAGAAATCCAGATATGGGAGGTCCATCAGTGGGTTTTGGTCAAAACTCACTGATATTTCTAAACTACTCCTATTTGATTGGTGATATCTAATATATAGATGTTTGGATACCTAAAACATCATCTCTTTGATTGGTGATATCTAATATATAGATGTTTGGACACCTAAAACATCATCTCCTACCTCTACCCTCTCTATTCATATGGAGTTTTCAGAAATCCAGATATGGGAGGTCCATCAGTGAGTTTTGACCAAAACTCACTGATGGACCTCCCATATCTGGATTTCTGAAAACTCCATATGAATAGAGAGGGTAGAGGTAGGAGATGATGTTTTAGGTGTTCAAACATCTATATATTAGATATCACCAATCAAATAGGAGTAGTTTAGAAATATCAGTGAGTTTTGACCAAAACTCACTGATGGACCTCCCATATCTAGATTTCTGAAAACTCCATATCAATAGAGAGGGTAAAGGTAGGAGATAATGTTTTAGGTGTCCAAACATCTATATATTAGATATCACAAATCAAATAGGAGTAGTTTAGAAATATCAGTGGGTTTTGATCAAAATTCACTGATGGACATCACATCTATGTTCAGGCCCTCCTAGCGTGATTTCAGACCCTGCATTTTAATTTCAAATTAAGTGTTTTGATAGGTTTTTTTATATATTAATATATTTTTAAAATAAAAAAAATGTTGATTCCACGTCGGGCCTGAATCAAAAGATTTCAGGCCCAACGTGGGCCTGAAATATTTTATTTCAGGCCCAGTTTTTTTTTTAATTTCTGCAGCAACGTTTTTTTTTAATTTCTGAATTCGTTTTTTTTGAATTTTTTTGCGTTTTCTTTTTGATTTCTGAATTCGTTTTTTTTAAAAAAATTTTACGTTATTCTGAATTCGTTTTTTTTTTGAATTTTTTTTTGTTTTTTTTATTGCTGCAGCATACGTTTTTTTTGAATTTTTTATATATATTAATATATTTTTTAAATATTATTTAATATATTAATTTTTATTAATCAAATATAAAAATTATTTATTTATATTTTTAAATCACGTTGGATGAGTTATTTTTAACTAAAATATTTTTTTAATTTTTATCTTACGTTTTTAGCGTCGATTTCATAATATATTATTTTAAAATAAAAATCACGTGGTACCGTCTCGAAATTTGTTGCTGAGAGAGAGAATGAGAAAGACAGCAGTTAGAAGGAGGGTTATAAAAGGAAGTTCACATAAAGGCATGCGCCCTTTGGTAAAATAGAAACTATGATACGGAATTGGTAATTTCCAATTCTTAGATACGTCTTTTGGTAAATTGTCCAAAAAGAAAACATAAAGTTCTAAATTGTAATCAATAAGAGTGAACTTGTGGTTAGATTGTATTTTTTAATTAATTATTTACAATATTACGAAAGGTACAAAAGTAAATAAAAAGTAATAAACGATTAAATTATAATTCCTAAGCATCAGGATGTCCAAAACCGATTAAATTTTAAAATTTAATTTGTTTAATTCACTAATTTGATCTTTTTCTAAAAAAAAAGCAATTTTAAAATTCTTTATTAAATTAAATCCAATAAATCAAAATTACAAAATTAAATCGGAATAGGATTCAGTTTTAATTATATTTCTTATTGATTCAAAAAAATTAATTAATTCGTTAATTTGATTGAAATTGAATTAATTGATATTTGATCGGATCGATTTATTCGATTTTTATTAGAAAATTTAGTTGGTTCGATTTATTCAATTTTCATTAAAAAATTTAAAAAAATCAGTAAGTTCTATTAGTTTGAAAAAAAATGATTAATTTGAGTTTTAATTATTTCATTTGATCGATCCAATTTTAACCGAAAACATATCCCATGAGAGAGAAGGTGATATGTAAATATAGCAGCTTAGATTTTGCAAAATCTATAGATTTGTATCTGGTTCCAAACGAATAAGAATTAGGATTAAAAAATATCAAAAAAAAAGGAACAAAATATCCGAAGAAAAAAAAAAGAGTTTGGTAAATCAATTTATATTCTGTCTGTCTTTTCTCCAAACAATCATCATTACAATCCAATCAACAAAATTTTTTTATCTATTTTTTAATTCAATTTAGATTTCGTTTTAATCAATTCATATTCTCTTAATCATCACTGTTTTTTTTAATTGAAAACTGATTAACATTTATTTTTATTTTCTTGATAAATATATTTAAAATTATCGATTATTTACGTTAGAGACAAACATTTAACATCAATTTGCTACATCGCATACGTAACTTAATGAAACATTTAAATCATGTAGGTAATTTTAAAATTGTCAAATTATATATTTATTTTCATTTTTAATCCTATGAATCGATGGATGATATATCAACCGGCTGATTAAATCAGTTGTCAATTTTATTTGTCTCATCCGATTTTTTTAAATCTGTAAATTAGTTAACTGATAAAAAAAAAAATTAGTCGACTGATTTATTTATTTTTTAAATAAAATTAATTTTGAATAAAATTGATTAATAGATTAAACAATTTCGGATTAACATGAAATTAATTTATTTATATTAACATGAAATTAATTTATTTATATATGGTTTGTTCTGTTGATTATATTTATGTTCTTAAATTTCAATTTGACCTAATATGATTTTTTGAATACGAATATGTTCAAAAAATTCAAATAGCCTAATGGACTAAACGAATTCGGATTGATATAAAATTAACTTTTATGTATTCATCTAATTCTCTTGATTATATTTATGCTCTCAAATATCAATTTAACTCAATATATTGATAGTAGTGATTTTTTAAACACGAATTATATTTTTTGAATAATCAAATTCGTGTTTAAAAAATCACTACTCTCAATAAATTGAGTCAAATTCAAGTTTGAGGGCATGAATATAAGTAGGAGAATTCGACGAATACATAGAAGTTAGTTTTATATCAATCTGAGGTTGCTTAGTCCATCATCCGATTTTGTCCAAAATTGACTGATGGATTAAACGAATCGGTTGATGGACCAAACGATCTCGAATTGATATGAAACAAACTCGTATGTGTTCGTCTAATTCTCTTGATTATATCCACATCCTCAAACATTAATTTGACATAATATATTGAGAGCGGTGATTTTTTAAACATTAATTTGATTGTTTAAAAAATCTAATTCGTTTTTAAAAAAATCAATACTCTTAATATATTGAGTCAAATTAATATTTAAGGGTATAGATATAATCAAGAGAATTAGACAATCATATAAGAGCTAATTTTATGTCAATACGAAGTCATTTAGTTCATTAGTCAATTTTGCCCAAAATTAACTGATGGACCAAACGAATCAGCTGATGGACCACACACCTTGAATTAACATGAAATTAGCTTATATGTATCCATCTATTTCTCTTTATTATATTTATGTCCTCAAATATCAATTTGACTATATATATTGAGATGAATGATTTTTTTAACAAGGATTAAATTTTTGATCAATCAAATTCGTGTTTAAAAAATCACCACTCTCAATATATTATGTTTGAGGGTATGTATATAATCAGGAGAGTTATACGAACACATATGAGTTAGTTTTATGTCAATCTGAGATCGTTTGTCCAAAATTAATAAATAGACTAAATGATCTCGAATTAATATAAAACTAGCTCCTATGTATTCGTCTAATTCTTTTGATTATATTCATGCCCTCAAACTTCAATTTGATTTAATGTATTGAGAGTAGTAATTTTTAAATATGAATTTAATTATTTAAAAAACTAATTCAGATTCAAAAAATTATTACTCAATATATTGAGTCAAATTGATGTTTGAGGACATGAATATAATCAGAAGAATTAAACGAATACATATGAATTAATTTCATATTAATCCGAAGTCGTTTAGTCCATCGCCAGTTTAAATTTTTCGAGCACATTCGTGTTCAAAAAATCACTGCTCTTAATATATTAGGTCAAATTGATATTTAAGGTTGTAGATATAATCAAGAGAATAAATCATACGCATAGAAATTAATTTTATATTAATTCGAAATCGTTTGAGCTATTAATCGATTATCTAAAATTAATTTTATTTAAAAAATAAATATATCAGTCGATTGATTTATTCCCTCTGATAAAAAAAACATGAATTAGAAATAAATCGAGACGATTGATTATCGATTTTTTACGAGTTGATAGATAGGGATAAAAATAAAATATATATATGATTTAATAATTTTAAAATTATTCTATGTAATTTGAATATTTTTGTAAAATTATGTATGTGATTTAGTGAATTGTTAAAGATTTAATTCTACTCTATTGGGAAAAGAATCTATAATTACTTGAGCAATGATATGTTGGGGCAATCGACCCAAATTTGATCGGGAAGATCATGAGTTTTGATGTATGTATCAATATAATTAAGTTAGGATTTCATATTAATCTAATATGTGTATGTGAGTGTGCAGGTTTGCAGGATACATATTGACTTAGTTAGACGGCTTCGGGACCGATGAATGATGACATGGGAGACAAGTCGTGGACTTGCATGCATCTGAGGGACCGTGGGCAAAGTAGGGACGATGAGCCGAGGGAAGCGGACTTCGAGGCATACGCGAATGATGACATGAGCGAGAGACAAGCCACGGGCTTGCATGCATCCGAGGGACGAGAGCCAAAGTCGAAGAGGGCTTTAAGCCAACAGGTCGAGGCTGCTGAAGGAAGAATCAATTGAGTTGTGAGGATTCAAGTGTTGAGAGAACTGTACTCGGGAAGGGAAATTCTAGGGTTCGAGTACTAAGAGAATTGTACTTGGGAAGGGAAACCTTAGGTGACAGTCGACTGGTGTTTCATCAGTCGACTGAGGTAGAACACAGAGAGATTAGTCGACTGATGAATAATCAGTCGACTGATGCAGTCGATTGGGCAGTCGACTAGTGTCGATCAGAATGCGAATTGTCAAGGCGGTGATATTTGAATTTGCGAGGACCAGTCGATTGCCCCAAACAGTCAAATCAGGATTGAGCTCTATTTAAGAGAGCTCATGTTTGACTACTTTTTTTTGGCGAAACAAACTTGGTAAAAGCCTATTAGTAGCTTATAAGTGCTCAGGTCGTGTCAAAGGATTGTAGCGAGGTTTCTCCACCCATAAGAAGCGACAAAAGCTAACCGGAGGTACTCCGGGGGATCATCCACCGAAGGATCGGGATCGTCCATCTTACGGACAATCGTGGAGTAGGAGCTTTATCTCCGAACCACGTAAATCGGTGTGTCTTTCTTAGTTGTTAGTTGTTAGTTTTTGTTATTCCGCTTGCGCACTAACATTTGTAGGAAGAAAAAAATGAGAAATAGCTGTCCCCCCTCTAGCTAAACGACAAGGTCCCAACATGATAGACAATGTGAAACCCGTGAATAATGTGGTGTTTTTTGTGTACACGTTCGATTGTCATTTGGACACCGTTGACGGTCTTCGACCGTCGTCCCAAACCAAACTATACCCTGGGAGGACGGTGAACCCGTTGAAGATCGCTGCAATTGAAATGTCTCACATTCACGTTGAATTTGACGTGAAAATTTCACGCTATCTATTATTTTTCTAATTACTTAAAGGTTATCTTGCAATATTTTAAAGGGTAAACTTGAAATTTCAATTTGCAATCTCAAATGTCACATTCTAATGGTATTAGTTAGTAAAGTGTGGAACAGACTAAAAAACATATATATAAAATTCTAAATTGTAATAGATAAGCGTGAAATTGTGAATTGTGGGTCAGATTGTATTTTTCAATTAATTATTCACATAGTTACAAAGGGTACAAATGTAAATAAAAAGGATTAAATTATAATTCTAAAGATGATAAAAATTCAATTAAATCGAATAAATCAATTAAATAGATTAAATTTTAAAATTTGATTATCTTAGTAATTTGTTTTTTAAAAGAAAATTAATTTTTCAATTAATTGGATTCGATTTTCACTTTAAAATTTTTATTCAATTAAATCGAATACATCGAAATCGATAAATTTACAAAATACAAATTTTCAATTTCAATTCAGTGTTGATGATATCTCTTAAGGCACCTGTAATGATACTTTAATGAGCGTTATAATACTCGATTACGTATCACCCGCATTAAATCTATTGCGATGAGCGTGTTAAAGCGCTGACGTGATGAACGCATTCAAATGTTTGAATGTATTCATCACGTCATGACATGACATCGTATCCCCAATCGATTGGGGAGCTGTTTTAGGACACCCCTAAACATATAAATTTCAAATAATGATAAATATATTTAAAAATATTATTATTATTTATTTTAAATAATAATCATTTAAATTGATAAATGATATTGAAAATAAAAAAATATGTAGGTAAGAGAATGGATATGTAAGAGCATGTATATGTGAGAGAATGTGTATGTAGCATGTGGACCCCACAAATAATGAGGGTTGAATGTTAAACAAATGTGAGCAGACGGGATCCTCTGGGACAGAGGATCCCTGTCCCGCCTGTCTCACACTCGTCGGCAACGGCCGGCGAGTAATCCGATCGACGATAAGACGCTATAGATAATTTTTGATCATCGTTCCGAATCAAACGATATCCTGGGATAACGGCGAGTCAGTCGGAATCGTTGTATTACAATCTCATCGGATTCGACGGTAAATACGGCGAGATCGCAATTGCGATCATACTCGATGGGTTCACCATACTATAGTTTTGTTCGGGGCGACGGTTGGAGGCTACCGATAGTGTTTGACACGTTAATTTTTCAATTAATTGGATTCTATTTTAACTTTAAAATTTTGTATTCAATTCCATTTTGTATTCAATTAAATCGAATAGATCGAAATCGATAAATCTACAAAATACAAATTTTCAATTTCAATTCAGTTTTGATGATATCTCTTAAGGCACCTGCAACGATACGTTAATCGAGCATTATAATGCTCGATTAACGTATCATCCGCGTTAAATCCATTGCGACGAACGCGTTAAAGCGCTGACGCGATGAACGCGTTCAGATGTTTGAATGTGTTCATCGCGTCGTGACATGGCATCGTATCCCCAATCGATTGGGGAGCTGTTTTGACATCTCCCCAATCGATTGAGGGGTTGCCTAATCGATTGTGTAAAATACGGTGATTCGAAAATCCGGACCAGAAAATTTTTCGAGAGTTTTCCGGATAGAGTCGAGGGTTTCCGGCCCTACGGGAGGAGCCCAAGGGGCTTTATTGTAAAAATTTTAAACTTATCAAGGGTTCCATAAAAGAAAACCTCAAATAAGTTAGCTTATATAAATTTACCTAAAGTTAAGGGGTAAGTTGATAAACTATTTAACTATAGACACTTGAGGTGTATTATATAAATTTAGAAGGGTTAATCTGCAAAAACCCCTTACCCTAAGAGCAAGATTGGAATTTCTAAAAGTGGAGGGGCCTTTTTGTAAAAAGCCCCTCACTTAAAACTCTCTTCATTCGCAGTCGCCCGCAGCCAAAGCCGCAAACACCCGACGCCGCCCTCTCCCTCCACGTGCCCTAGCTGCAGATGCGCCGACCCGACTCCTTTCTTCTCCCTCTTCCATGCGCGTTCACGTGCTTGCCTCGACGTCGACCTCTTGGCCCCGAGCAGAAGCCCATCGACCTTCAAGTGATGGCACCGTCGACGATCTGATTCGTCAGCACCGAGCCAGCATCTCAGCGCTCCTTCTTCAGTCTTGATTAGGTAAGAGCTTGGATCTATTGGTTTCGCTTTGAATTAGGATTTTGCGTTTTGAGTTTGGAGTGGAATTGGTTGAAGATTGATTCGTTCTTAATATGTTCTACTTTCATCTTGTTCGGTCGTGAGGTCTATGGATGAGGAGTTATTGGATTTCTTCATACGAATCGGCTGTGTGGTTTTGGGTTTTTGATCGTATACTATTATTTGCTGTGTGGTCAGTTTGGACTTGGATTTTGGCATCAATTCATAGAGTTGAATCTTTGATTTAGAGGAGCTCTTGGGATTCTATTTCTGTTTTGGCAATTGATTTCAGGTTGTTGCTCGATTTGGTTTCTTGCTGGAATTAGAATTAGTCTGGGAAGGTGTCATTGCCGATCAGGTATGGGTTGTTAGTGTTTTCTTTTGGCTAGATTTTTGATCTGTGTTATGCTCTAATTGCTCTCCTTTTTCCTACCGTGAGCATGAATGGATGGATCTGAGGGTTTTAATTGTTCTATAGGTTTCATTTAAGTTTAATGAGCTTCTGGATATGAACCTTTGAATCTAATTAAGGATGGTTGTTTCCTAGCTTTCAATTGAGGTAAGGAGGCTTAGGTTTCTATTTGATTGTTTGGTGGGTTGGAATCATTATGGATATGTTTGTATGGTTCTGTTTGGAAAGTTAATCTGTATAGGTTTGATTTCCCTAACCTTGTATTATTTGAAAGCTGGCATGTGGTGATCTGTGGAGGTAGAGATCAGTTTGTAATAGAAGGATTCTCATGTTGGATTGAGGTTGATTAGTATGACAGAATTAGTGTTATGGTTTGAATTGTGGTTTGGGCTTGCTCTTGTTGATCTAGTTGCTGGTGCTATGGGATACGTGGTATCTTGATCAGAATATTCTGATACATTATGGGATAATTAAGGGCTAATCATTTAATTTAGCTTAATTAAATGAAACGGGATAATTAGGGCGATCCTAACAATTGAGATAACTCGTTTAGCTATACTTTATATGTTATTGTAGCTAAACATTATGCCTTTGCTACAGGACACTGACTTGCTGTCGGACTTATGGGTGGTAGGTCCTTATTTGATACGGACTACTTTTACTCTCTGGAGGCGGGTACCTTTTGACTTATCTTTTAGATATTGTCATATTACTATGTATGGTTGGTTATAGATAGCAGTAAGATTATACGCTAGCCTTGTTTATTATGCTTATTCTGGATACTTGTTGTTTATCCCTGAGTTATTATGTTGTTAGTTTCATACAGTCTCAGGTATTATCATATCTATATGTATGCTTAGATATCGGGATGTATCTCTTGTATTTGACATGAGGGATGTATGTGTGCATATCATACATCATTCTTGCATTGTTGCATGCCGGCGATCAGCGACTCCCTTGTGGTTGAGCCTAATCGTTTTCCGGTACATGATATGCGCACACGGCCACTCATGGGTTAGTGGATACCGTAGGATGTGCGCTTTTGCCCTGTATTGCTCCGTTCGGCCACTATTTGGAGGGTGAGCGCGGGCGTGATAGCAGCCAGGGGTCCCTTCTCATACTGAGCCACGAGGAGATGAGAGCTTGACTCCCCCATTGCTTGGGGTTAGGAGCGTGGTCTCCGCCAGCATCCTGTCCACCCGGTCACTCAGGAGCAGTGATGGCAGAGTGCGTACAAGTTGTCACAGCTCTACCCACGCGGACGTCGTGGACGATGATCCTGACTGGGACTAGGGGGTGACACATGTCATTGTACCATGTGCATATTTTGTATCGTGCATTGTTTGCTGCACTTGATTCTTGCACTTGTTTGACATGCATATTCTGGAGACTTGTTATTTGAGATTATATGTCTAATGATATTCCCTTGGTACTTATTATCCTCTTTTCAGGTTAGCTGGATTCTGGTATGTATCTACCTCAGTATTTCCAGTACTAGTTTTTCCATATTGTTGATATGAGACTGTATTAACGTAGATGCTTATTGTTATTATAACATACTATGCATATCTGCTGGGTATTCGCTGAGTTATTGACTCACCCCGTTGCCATATATTTTTATTTCAGGTTGAGATATTTGGAGTCGCCAGAAGAGCCCAGCAGCCAGTCCCTACCCATCGCGACCGCAGGATTTTGTTTTGTTCTGTGTAGTGCATTGTTTTATATTCCTTTTAGTGATTTGTATATGTCATATGTGTCGTGTGCCCTAAGGGGTTTTTGTGTATTGGTTGTTTCGTCGTAAGTTGGACCGGTCCGCAGTCAGGTATGATTTATTTCGTATTGTGGTCAGTTTATGTCTTGGTTTTGAGGCCTGAGGTCAAATTATTATCTGCGTGTGGGTTTGGATATTGTATGTATGTGTAAATTGTCCGCCGGATAGGGGAGATGCTGTCCGATTTTATATTGGAACAGCGGCTCCTGGGTCTCGGGGCGTGACAGATTGGGTAGCCCCCAATTGATTTCGGATACCCTTAAATAATGATAAATATATTTAAAAATATTATTATTATTTATTTTAAATAATAATTATTTAAATTGACAAATAAAATTGAAAATAAAAAAAATCTGTAGATAAGAGAATGAATATGTGAGAGAATGTGTATGTAGCATGTGGACCCCACAAATAATGGGGGTTGAATGTTAAACGAATGTGAGTAGACGGGATCCTCTGTCCCAGAGGATCCCTGTCCCGCCTGTCTCACACTCGTCGGCGATGGCCGGCGAGTCATTCGATCGACGATCAGACACTATAGATAATTTTTAATTATCGTTCCGAATCAAACGATATTCTGGGATAACGGTGAGTCAGTTGGAATCGCTGTATTACAATCTTGTCGGATTCGACGGTAAAAGAGTAAAATTAAGTATAAAAAAGTGAAAATTAAGTATACATTGTAAAGATTTAAGTATAAAAAAGTGAAAATTAAGTATAAAGGAGTGAAAATTGAGTATACAGTTTCTTGATGTAGTGGATGCAATCTTACATACTCAAATTTCTAATTTTTATACTCAATTTTCTTCAAATAATACTCACAAAGTTGTCTTGTCAATCCCATCAGAGACTGCCTGCAAAGAAGAAATTCGATGGGGATTGCATGCAAAGGTAGGTTTGAGGTTGGGGAGTTTAAGAAAATTTTCCCTTAATTTATTTCATTTTTATTATAAAATTCATTTTGTTATATTTATTCATTAGTTTGGAAAAAAATATGATTAATTTAATTATTCCATTTTAGCCTAATACTCATCAATAATGATAGGAAAAAAGGTAATATGTACACGTAGCATCTTAGATTTTGCCAAATCTATATATTTTTATCCGGTTAATCGTGTAGATTTCCAATTTAACGACGTTGGATAAAAAAAATTAACAAAAAAAAAAACGTGGGCTAGTGTCGAGCGGGAATCGGGCCGATAAAATCTCAATTTTACAAGATTCAATCGAATCGTATAATTAAAGGTCGCCTTCCTTTTCCCCCATTCGATTCTTCTGCCGCCGCCTCCTATAAATTCGTCGATTCGCCTCCGTGTTTGCCTCGCCCAGTCACGGTGATGGAGGAGCAGCCCAAAGTCGTGCTCGGCGCTCCGGCGAACCGCCCGTGTGTGGCTGCCCCTGCGGGGGCGGCGGTATTCAAATCCTCGAAGAAGAATACCAAGCCTAACAAAATCCCGCACCGCGGCCTCGGCGTCGCCCAGTTGGAGAAGCTCCGCCTCCTCGAGGGGCTACAATCCAACGGCGGCGCCTCCTCGTCTTCCGCTCATGGCCCTCCGCCGCCGCCGCTGCCGCCGCCGATTTTCCCGACATTTTGGAACAGCAATCCCCCTCGATTAGCCTGGCGCAGACGATCCCCGTCGTGAATTCTGCAGTCGATCATCCGACGGAGCCCCCTTCAAACCAAAATACCCCAAACATCCCTGATTTGAGAGAGCAAGAGAAGGTACCTCGAAGAACTTTATGCTGCGTTCTGTTTAATCGAACATGTCTGTTGTTTGGTGATCGTGTTAATCCTGATAGAATTTATTAGAGACGCTTGGGAACAAGCGTCCTTGGACTTCAGATCTCTGTCTCGAGACGAAGAACACAGAAAATGGCAGTTTTCTCAGCTTAGGTTTAGTTCCTACACCAAATTCGAGATCCGCCCACAATTGTCAGCATCATTCCTCAGATTTCAACTTGCAGAACGCTCATCAGGCAAGAACAGAATTGTCAATTTTTTTAATCGTTGTTCCTCATGAAGTGTTGTTTGACTAAACTGTAAAATTTTTTGCTGCAGAAAAACTCAAGCAATGGATCTTCTCCACCTAATAGACGATCGTTTTATAATTTCTTTCTTCTTGAGAAAATGTCATCTGATAATGGTGAAGCACCGGATGGGGATATCGATCTCGACCTGAAACTTTAGGAGCTCTTCAGCCTTTGGCCAAAGTGAGTGAGTATCAACTGTTCTTGATAAATTCAATGGTTACAGCATTGTTGAATTCTTATACTTCTATTTCTGAAATTATATTTTCTTGTGTATCCATATGATTCTTATCAGTAACTACCAAGATGTTACCATTGTCGATGAGGAACAATCATGTGTTCAAACAACATAAAGCATGAAGCCACAATGCAGAAGCTTTCAGATCTCAACTGCACTATTTGTGTTATTCAACTTGTTCAGTGATGTTCTTCATTTGTATTCTTTTAAGTTTGAATCGGAAGAAAAACCTCAAGAACTTAATAATAGTTCATAAATATCAATTAAATTAGTGAACACTGTTTTAGACTACTTTTCTTTAAATTACTGTGTTATCTGTAAATTGCCATTAAACAACATTGATGATAAGGGCTCAATCACGGCTGTCCCACGCCATTATGAGGGACTACAAATTTAAATTGATAAATGCATGAGTAAGGGTCAAAAGTTTTCTGGGCTACCAATTTTAAATCATATTATTACAGTCCTTGAGTATTAATTAAACATCTTAAGGTTTCTCGCCTCCTTGGGGCTTACTTTTGCCGATCAAAGATGACTTTGAGCCCCAGACCTACTAAACAGCCCCAAACTCTGCCCGGAAAATGAAAGAAGATTGATATAAAAAAGGAAAAGAAATAATAAAGTCCTTCAACAAAGGCTCGCCTTGAAAAGGTAATTATAATTAAAATGTAATTAATTAGAACCTCATAATATAAATTAGCACTTTGTTTTTTCTAAAGTCAATCACCCTTGCTCCCTAATATGCATTTGCAATGATGGCTTCAATTAGCACTTTTCTCTTGATTGGTCTATTGGCACATTGACAAGTTAAGACTTTCATAATATTGGTGGTAAAAGTTAATTCGTTCGCCTCTAGCATCCTTATCAATCTGTTCCAAAACTAACACGGAAGAGGTAAATCACGAGAATTACTAACCGAGATAATAACTAGCGCATAAGGGAAGACAAGCACTTGGCTTCGCCAAGATTTAACTCCCAGACTTCATGGTGGTAATATCTCATACGTTAGCTATCAGTCCATCCCGTGGGGACTGACTTCCATAATATTAGCCCTTATTAGGAGTTGTTCATTTGAATACTTTACTCGTAGAGACAAATTTATATAGATCTTTTTTCATGGGGAAGTATAATTCCTTCATGTAAGTTTCACGTGTCGATAGAGTTGAATTGTTGATGTTTATTTCCTATTGAATTGGATGTTAGGAAATTCCGAGCTAGGAGAAGAGTGAATAGCTTCGATCCCTTCTCGTCTTGATCTTGTGTTCGTCGTTTGAATGTGGAGCGAAAATCTTGATTCAAACTTGACTCCGCATTCACAATTTCGAGATTTTACTTGGAATTACCTCTTTGGTGACTAATCCAAAACTTTACTCCTAGTGATCTCCCTCGACTATGAACTTCTCATTTTTAGATACTTTCCGGAGATGGAGAGGCCTCTTACAAGATGCTTTTACTACAAATACAAGCAAATACAAAAATACAAATGAAATTAAAAGATATCGAAACAAACACGTTTACACAATTGAGCTTTGTTTTGGATGCTTGTTGTTGCTTGAGAATGTCTCTTGTTAGTCCAGAAATGTAGCATCACTTTGCTCCAAAACCCTCAAGAATCGGCGTCTTCTTCTCCAAACGAAACCCTACTTATACAGTTGTTGTTTAGACTAATTTCTACCTACCAATCGATTGACCTGTAGAACGGCTATTTTACGTGGTCAATCAATTGCTCCAATCAATTGATAGCTTCCAATCGATTGGTAAGCATAAAATATAGATCTTTGAACGAGTTCAGTTTCGTATAAAAAATTGTTTCGTTCTGATATTTGAGTTAAAAGTTATGCCTTCGGAAGTTTGCTCTTTTAGAACTTTCTTGTTGCTTAGCATCCGATCAACCTTGATCTACGAAGACTTCACATTTCATGCCAACTCCATATCAGACTTCCAACCACTGAATGCTTGGTCAATCATGACCCTCTTGGACTTTTCTCTTGTTAACTATCTGTTGGACTTTCGATCACCAAATGTTTGTTCTGTTGGTGCAAGTTGCATCAGTGATGTCCTCCTCTAAGTGTTTTAATATTTGACAATATACTTAAGTCAGTGATACATTAAACAAGAGAAAAGGAGTTAAGAGAGGAGTAACAAAATGGACCAAAGTCCTAGTAAATCTAGGCAATAAGTCTTGGTTCGAAGAATTGGGCACTAAGTCCTGATCATGGATTGGACACTAAGTCCTGGCAAAGGGTTGGACACCGAAGACCTGCTCGGAAGGTGGGCACGAAGTCCTGGTCGAGGATTGGGCAAGAAGACCTGGTCGAGGGTTGGGCACCGAAGACCTGGTTCGAGGAATTGGGCGCGAAGACCTGGTTGAGGGTTGGGCACCGAAGTCCTGGACTTAGGGTTTGGGCATGAAGTCTTGGTCCGAGGGACTGAGCAACTTAGCTGAGCGATGACTAAGAACAGAAGTAGAGACGGGTCAAGGTTCGGACGTCTCGAGATCCGAGAGCATCGGAGGCTAAGTAAAAGTCCACCCGAAGGACTGGGTGGCAACCGTCTCCTGAATGGAGTAGGTGAAAGGCGCGTTCTCGGGGGTGGAAACTTGCGTCGGTTCAACCTAGGATTTCGTGGAAATCCGAAGTAGAACCAAGTCCTTAAGGCTAATATTGTGTGTATATTTGCTTTGTATTTGTGTATCTTGCAGGTACCAAGAATGGAAGACAAAGCAGGGAAATCACACAAAAGGCGGCTGGAAGCCTTGAAGCCAGGCGCCCAACAGGAATCAGGCGCCTAGCCCAAAGAAGAAAAAAACAAGTTTCGTGAAGAAGAAAGAATAGGCTTCCATTCAGGCACCCGGGATGATACAGGCGCCCAAGTTGAAAGCTGTATTTGCTGTTTCGAGTCCGAAACACAGATGAGCCTTCACTCAGGCGCCCGGGAGGTCCAAGGCGCCCTGGTCAGAGATTTTATCAGCTGCGACGAGTTCGGTGCGGGGATAAAATTTGACCAAGTCTATAGGGGCGCCCCCATCGTCACAGGCGCCCGAATGAAGCCTATATAAGGGGCTTCGACCTCTCAGCTTCAGACACAACTTCCAAGAGCGATTCTAATCATTCTGACTAACGACAAAGCGCTAAAGACGAGGTTCTGCGTCCGGGAGGCTCCAGGAGGAAGTGCGCGGCACTTCGAAGGTCCATTTCGGCCGAGGCTTCGACATAAATTGTTTGGTTTGCTTTTTATTATTCCGCACTTAAGTTTATATCTTTTTCATTGTAATTATCAACTGTAAGACGGGTTTTCTCCGCCTCCGGAAATTCCGGAAAGGAGACCAATAGTGGACTCACACCGAGTACATAGGCCTTGGACGTACTGACCCAGGAGGGTCGGGAACCAAGTAAATAAATCTCGCGTGTCTGTTGTGTTGTTATTTCTTTTTCGGTTTTACTTTTCCGCTGTGCTACTAACTCTGATTTTAGAACGATCGAAAGTTTACGAATTTTCGTAAAGATTTCTCGGTCGATATTCACCCCCCCCCCTCTATCGACGGCACCGGTCCTACATGTTCAACCGTGAGCTACTTGGATTTTCTTCTTCTCGTGTTAACTCCCTGTTGGACTTTCGATCGCCAAGTGTTCGGTCAATCATGGTCCGCTTAGACTTCTCGTCTTTGTGCCAACTTCTTGCTTGTCTTTCGATCACCATGTGTCCGACCAATCGTGACCCACTTGAATTTCTCTTATCAACTCCCTGTTGAACTTCTAACATCATCAAGTATTCGATCCACCTTGACCTAATTGACTTCTTATGTCAACTCCATGTTGGCCTTCTAACATCGTCAAGTATCCGATCAACCTGACATATTTGACTTATTTACCATCAAGTATCTAATCAACCTTGATCTACTCGACTCTTTTTATGCCAACTCCTTATTGGACTTATAACATCGTCAAGTATCTTATCAACCTTAATCTACTTGACATCTTACTAACATATTAATAAACATTGAAATCCAAACTCAAGTCAACCCAAGCTTGGCCATCCTAGACCTGAGATCGATTACACCAATAATCTCTCCCTTTTTGATGTTTGACAATATATTTAAGTTAGACTAACTTATTAGCCCAACTTTCCTTTATCAACCTCTTCTCATGCCAAAGCATGAATATCCTAACTTAAATCTTACACCCCTTTGGCGCACATCAATTTTTTTTCTTCAAGATCCATTCATCTTAAACTTCCAACATCACAATGGAGATTCTCTACCTTCCATTATCTTTAATGCTCAACCTTGAGCATAGACTCATTATCATTCTTCTCAATTCTTCAAATCTCCTCATTTCTTTTCCAATTCATACCTTTAAGATAGACCTCCCATCAAAGCACGTTTCAACTTTTATCATTGCACCAATAATGATTTGGAGTTCCTAAACCTTTAAGATATCCCAAAAAATTATATCTTGAGATTAAAAATTCAACTTGAATCTAAATCTCCTTCTCAAATTCGTATTCTTTTCTTTTAATCATTCATTTCTCATTTTCATCAAGAAAATCAACTTTGAACGCTTATCCAAGGATAACAGAATTTTATAGATAGTTAAGATACCTAATAATGAGCTTAAATGGATTACATAATGTTGGATCGAGTTGGACCGGCTAGAGGGAGTGAATAGACGGTAAAAAAAAAATATGAAAGTTGAGGTACTCGTCTTTTAAAAAGAAACTTGGTCGCAACTGAGAACGTTGCTTCCAAGATAGTGGACGCTCAATAAAAATCTTCTTGTGGCAGAGAAGCCTTACAAAAATAGCACGCTGGACTTTTAGAGAGTTTACAAGAATGAATTAATTGAATGAATGAAAAAGCTGAAACTCTAAGTCTATTTATAGCCTAAGAGAATAAATCTAGATTGTTGATTGTTAAGGAATTTTCTCTTGGCCGTTGATCCATGGATGTAATCTGAACGGTTGATCTTGGATGAGATTAAACTGTATCCATTGGATCTGATTAAAGGATAAGGTTTTATCCTTTAAGACTTTTTCTTCTGCTCTAGACTTCGCTGTTGTAATCTTTAAGTAGCAACATCGGCAGCTATATGTTGTCATCACTAGCTATCCCAAGAGGTAACCATGGTAATATATCTTAAGTGAGGTCTTGGGATCGAGTCTTCTTAGCAATAATTAAATTCTTTTTTTTTCAAGCGCCTTATTTGACATGGTCAAACTGACCAGTCTTTTGGTTCTTCGTCTTCTAGGTGATTTTCGGCCAACCGGAGTTAGGCTCACCCGAACCCGACTCCGGCGTTTCGCCCCTCGAGCGTCCTTCCTCCCGGCTTCTTGTCCCTCGGACACCGCGCACGTCCTTCTCGCTCCACCGGCGTACTCTTCCGCAGCTTCCGCGTCCCTCGGATTGTACCGAGCCCGTCGGCTCACTTCTCCGCACAATCCTTCTCGTCTGCTACGTCTTACGCTCGACTTCCTACGTACCTAAGCTCCTGCACACTTAGCAGAGGGATTAAACACACCAGGACTTAACTTAAATCGGTTGATCACAACAATATCAACCAGGAGTACTTACAATCTCCCCCTTTTTGTTTTGTATCAATCCGAGTTAAGTTAGGAGAAACAAAATAAAAAAAACATGCATAATAATGCAAACAGTGTAAGTTCAAAAAAAACTTAAATTTAGAATAAATTAAAAGTCTATCCCCTTAACTTAATCCTATTTCTCTCCCTTTGATCACATAAAAAAATGGGGAAAAATAATTAGAGAGGAAATTTTTTTGAATTTTTAGAATTTTTTTAAAAAATTATAGTCCTACTCTCCCCATTTGATACCAAATTATTTTTCTATCGAATTTTGAAACAATTCATTAAAAAAAATTGAATATCTATAAAAAATTTGAATATTTTCATCAAAGTCGAAAAGAAAGATATGATTTTGGAAAAAAATTTCAGCTTTAAATTTGTTCATCAAGTTTGAAAATAAATAAAAAATAACAAATATGAGTTTTTGAAGAATAAATTTAAAAAAAATTGAAAAATACTTCGAAATATTTTTAAAAAATTATAATGAGTTCTTTCCACTATATCTGAATCATGAAAAATTAGATCTATGAAAGTAAATTATTTATCTATTTTTAAAATTTTAATTTCAAATTTCGAGTGGAAAATCGAAAAATATTCGAAAAATTTGAGAAATTCTTAGTAGATAGACAACATAATTGTGCATAAAAAGACATAGTTTTTATAAAAAAAATTCTACACATAAATAATAAAAAACTTATTAGTTTAAAATAAATTTTAGAACTCAAAATAAATTCCTGTCTACAGGATTAATTAAAAACTTAGGTGGAATATAACTTTTGGGTACTTTTTTAAATTGACCCTTGTGGTTTTTAAAATACCAATTTAAATTATCAGAAAAGCTATTTTTCTTTTGTCGTAAATATATAATATTAAGTTCTAATTTTTGCACTAAGTTTTTCAAATTATCATTTTTATTTTTCAAAATATCAGAGGATGTAAGTGTTAATTCATTTTTTAATTTTAATTGTTTTTCTAATCTACAATTAGATTTGAGCAAGGTTTTAACTCCTGCATATAACTGATCATAAGGAAGAAAGCAAATCTCACTTACCGGATCGCTTTTAAAAAGCGAGATTCCTCCTTCGTCATCACTTTCTTTTGACGTCTCTTCCCCTTCATGAGTGCTCCCTTCTTGATGGTTTGCCATTAGCGCAAGTCCCGCGTATTCTTGACCTTCCGACTCCTCTGACGAGGACTCGTCCCAGGTGGTCTTCAGTTTTGCCTCTGAGGTGCTTTCATGCAATTTCAGAAATTTCTCCCAGAGCTCTTTTGCCGAGTTGTAATTCTCGATGTGGTTGACTTCTTGCGCGGGAAGAACGGCTAGCAGATGAAATTCAGCTTTGTCGTTTGCTTCAAAGTCTGATTGCTACTTCTTGGTCCACGACTCTATTTCTTTATCCTTATCGTTGTTGTCTTTAGGAACTGAAAAACCATTTTTCATAATTAGTAGCAGTTCAATATCAGTTTTAAAAAATACCTGCATTCGGCGCTTCCACATCGCGAACTCCCCCTCAAACTTCGGCGGGTAGATTACGGCTCCAACCATTTTCTCGAAATTGCTACAGTCGGCGGTTAGTCCTTCTGTGGCTACCTTCGCTCTGATACCACTTGTTGGATCGGATTGGACCGGCTAGAGGGGGTGAATAGACGGTAAAAAAAAATATGAAAGTTGAGGTACACGTCTTTTAAAAAGAAACTTGGTCGCAACTGAGAACGTTGCTTCCAAGATAGTGGACGCTCAATAAAAATCTCCTTGTGGCAGAGAAGCCTTACAAAAATAGCACGCTAGACTTTTAGAGAGTTTACAAGAATGAATTAATTGAATGAATGAAAAAGCTGAAACTCTAAGTCTATTTATAGCCTAAGAGAATAAATCTAGATTGTTGATTGTTGAGGAATTTTCTCTTGGCCGTTGATCCATGGATGTAATCTGAACGGTTGATCTTGGATGGGATTAAACTGCATCCATTGGATCTGATTAAAGGATAAGGTTTTATCCTTTAAGATTTTTTCTTCTGCTCTAGACTTCGCTATTGTAATCTTCAAGTAGCAACATCGGCAGCTATATGTTGTCATCACCAACTATCTCAAGTGCTAACCATGGTAACATATCTCAGGTGAGGTATTGGGATCGAGTCTTCTTAGCAACAATTAAATTCTTTTTTTTCGAGCGTCTTGTTTGACATGGTCAAATTGACCAGTCTTTTGGTTCTTCGTCTTCTAGGTGATTTTCGGCCAACCGGAGTTAGGCTCACCCGAACCCGACTCCGGCGTTTCGCCCCTCGAGCGTCCTTCCTCTCGGCTTCTCGTCCCTCGGACACCGCGCACGTCCTTCTCGCTCCACCGGCGTACTCTTCCCAGCTTTCACGTCCCTCGGATTGTACCGAGCCCGTCGGCTCACTTCCCCGCACAATCCTTCTCGTCCGCTACGTCTTACGCTTGACTTCCTCCGTACCTAAGCTCCTGCACACTTAGCAGAGGGATTAAACACACCAGGACCTAACTTAAATCGGTTGTTCACATCAAAATTAACCAAGGGTACTTACACATAACCTATTTTAGCAAAAATACAGCTACTAATCGATTGATAACTGACATCAATTGATTATTATCAATTAATTGTGGGCTAAAAACCTGAAATTTCAATTTTCGGACCGAATTTCATAAATACATAAATAATTCTATGATTTTTAAAAAAACATAAAATTTAATATAAACATTACTAATGTCAAATACTATCGTGTGAAAATAATTTCCTATGAAACTACATCTTATTTTCAAAAAATTATACAAAATTGGAAACCATTGAATATAAACATGAGATACACATTAGCTTTCCTCATGATTGATCATATAAAATCTATTGATTTGATGAAACTAAAGCTCATTTTAATACATCAAATTACATCTTGAACTTAGTTCATCGTTTTAACATTTCACTTGTGTCTAATGTGTCTCAATACACACACAAATCATTCTATGGTCTTATGAAATGTAAAATAGATTTTTCCTAAACTAAGGATCATACATCTCTATCTAGGCATTCTAAATTTGACTATCTTACCTAAGATGTCAAGCAATGCCCATTTTTGTCCCCAATTTCCAAAAATTGAAATAATGCATGTAAATGAATATGACATACAATGCATATCTTTCAAAAAAAAAATAAATTGAAATATATTATAATTTAAATGATGCATGTATGATATGTATCATTTTCTATGACAATATGAATATAAAATATGATGTCATAACATACGATGGGTACACAATCGTTGTTTTATGACTCCTAAAAAAATATCTAAATTTTTATCTAAACATCAACTAATCACTATGTCAAATACTCAATTTTACAAAGGTGACTTTATCTCTCTAGAATGTGTGAAAAATTCATATGTGACACTTCATTATTCTATCCTATAGTCACAATTTTTAATCAACTTAAAAGCTCATTTCTTATTGATATACTATAAACTCATTAAGGATAAAAATACTTCTTATTTTCAAAATATTACAATATCTTAAAAATACTCTAAAATGTCAACTATATCACGATTGAATTAATTATCCTTCCAATTAGGGTTAGCATATCCTAAATCCATTTAGCGTGAAGAGATCATACTCTTAGGAATCCAATATCTATTGGAGCTTCATGGGTGCACTAGATACTCACTAGAGATAACTTCCCAGGATGCATTCCTAATGACTTTCCTTAACTTCTTAGAAGCCTTAATGGTGTTAATCTCCTCAACCTCAACATTAGAGATAACTTTCCTTATAATTTTGAGTTGACTCCTAGACCTAAGATTGAGCAAAATTTTGATTTAATCAAATAAACCAACTGAACCGATCAAATTTTAAAATTCGATTCAATTAATTTAAAATTTTGATTTTTTTAAAAAATTAATTAATTCAATTCGGATTCAATTTTAAAATTACTTATTCGGTTAAACCGAATAAATCAAATTTTAAATTTTTAGACTCTAATTTTTAGATCGAAATCAAATTTTGTTAAACCAAACCAATTTTTTAGACCATAATTAAAAAAATTCTGTTAATTTAATTTTCGAATGAATTAATCAATATTTTATTGGATCGATTTAATCAATTCGGTTGGTTTAACAGCGGGTTTCTTGTTTTCCCATGGATTAATGAAAAATAAAAGAAATATCAGACTTTAAAAGTATAACATGTGAACAATCTATTTGAAAATTGTAACTAGTTAATATACCTTTCTATAAAGTATTTTCATCAATAAATAATTAAGGAACTCTAGATGATAATATAGATTTTTTAATCTCGATCAACAAATTTCAAAAATTCTACCAAACTTTTGGACAAGGGAAAAAACGTCTTACTGAGTAATTGCTACATAATATGCAACCAATATTAAGCACTTGGAACACTAGCAAATAACAAAAGCCAATCTTGAACTTTAGTTAGTTCCTAATTTTGACATTAAAAGTACCGCCTATAACATGCACAGATATCCATTCATATATTTGACAATCTTTTGATTGGAAAGACAAGAAGAAATCATTAACCATTTATCAATGCATGGGTTTGCTAGGTCTTAAGTGTTCACGCAGTTGCTACAACGAAGGGAATTCTAGTAAACATTGTCATACAACATGGAGTTAGCTGATTAGAATGGATTGAGAAATGGAAAGAAAAATTCCGAGGGCGAGAAACCTAGTAGCAAAACTGAATCAAAGAGATCGCGACACCAAATACACAGGAAATATTTCATTTGTAACTGCTAGCTCCATCGGATTTGCTTTTACTTTCAATTATTACAAAACTAAACTTGTAAGGTTGCTTCTATTTTTATTTATACAGGATAGCACATTGGCATCAGGTATGATCCGATAGTTCTACCAGTTCAAATGAAAAGGTAAATTGGGGAAGACTTTTAAGTGAGGATAAAGCTATCATACCAAATATTCGACAGCTGGTAAGTAGAAGGCGAGAAGAACAGCTTCCGTGCAAGGAGCCAAACAAAGACATTTTTTGCTTCTTAGCTGGGACCGTACCAGGGCCCCGCACCGCCATTAATATGCCCATTTCCATGGATTCCTACTCCATTAGGGATTATGGATGGAGGAATACCAATTGGCACTGGAGGAGCTGAAGAATACAAGCCATGCACTTGTGAAAGAGGATGCCCAGCGGCCAAAGAATGACCATTAGTTTTTATCTTTTGAATGGCATGGATCTGCCTAAGCCCATCTTCGTGAATGCGGGTAAGTGTCTCGAGTTCTTTCATTGAGAAGGTTTCCACACCCACACCATAAAGTGGGGCATGGCGTGACATTTCTTCTTGTAGTGAAGCTTCGAGTGATTGTATGCATTGCTGCCAAACAATTAACTATGGCACTTAGAAAACAAACCTCGAGTCCAAGAAAATTGCAAATTATGTTAAAACAATTTTAATTAAAGGGAATATACAACTAAAGGGAGTGCAGAAAGATAGAAGTTCCTTCTTGATTGCATAATTTCTTATGGGCATTATCTCCGGCAAGACAATGTGAAAATAAATGTGCAAGGAAAAAGCCATGTAGCTCTTTTACATGAACACTACCACAACAAGACAGGAATAACAGGAATAATAATAGTATAAAGTGAAAAGTCATCTATCCATAAATTTTTCCGCTGTTGAATTTCACATTTTACATTCTAACTTATAGACGAGTAAGCTTGTTGCTTGAGTGTTTTTGTTGGCATAACAAGTTAATTCAATTCAGATATGGCTACAATCACAAGGAGACCATCTATTATTTCTTCCAATTTTTCCTTGGGACATTAACTTAAGACACTTTTAATTGACAATTGTTTTGAGTTGCCTATCTGATAGGTTTAACATCCCAACATCTACTACAGATTACATATAATGGCTACAAGTTTTTCCACCGGCAGAGAGAGCCAGTGCCATTGCACATCATGAATTTCTTTTGCTCATTATATGAATTTGTAGAAGTTGGGAATATAGGGAAAATATCATATTGTACTAATTAATGAAACAATTCTTACACAGGTATATATTGACTTATGATAAAACTCAATCTAGAACTGCTAATTTGGAACTAACCTCACTAAACAACAACTACCAAGTATTTTCTCACTAGGTGGGATCGGCTATATGAATCCTTCTACACCATTGGGCTCTATCACCTACTATATCATCATCTATATTTAAATAAATTTTATCTAGTTTTATTGTTGCTAACCAAGTTTTCTCTTTCTCGTTTGATGTACATATTTATCATAGTTTCACATCACCTAACTGAAGCATTTATTAGACATCTAATTACATATCCATATCATCTTAAACGCTTGGAGTTTTCTCTCAATAGATGCAACCTAGACATTCTCTCTAATGTTCTCATTTCTTATCTTGTCCATCCTCGTATGTCCACACATCCACCTTAACATCTCCATCTTTACAACTCTCATCTTCGGTTCATGTGCTCGAGTTATTGTCTAACATTCAGCTCTATATAACATAGCATATTTAACCGTCGTTTTATAGAACTTTCCTTTGAGTTTTAGAAGTAACCCTATCTGTATGGGAAATGCATCGGTTAATCCGAAATCTTCACTCTTGTTGATACATCTTCGTATATATCTTTAATTAGTTTGATATAGGTTATGCTAATATCTTTCTTTTTTAGAATTTTTCATATAATTTCTCTTGTGATTCTATCATAATTTTTTCTAGGTCAACGAATATAATGTGTAAATCTTATTTTGTTCCCGATATTTTTTAATTAGTTGTTTGAGAAGATATATAATCTTCTAGACATGAATTCAAATTGATTTTCGATCACCATGGTCTCTTTCTTTAATCTTTTTTCTTACTATTTCTAAAGATTCATGACAAGACTCATTAGTTTAATTAAGACCCTATAGTTTGTACAATTTTGTACATCTCCTTTATTCTTATATAAAGTAACTAGAGTACTTACTATCCATTGATTAGACATTTTTTCGTTTTAAATATTAGGTTAAATAACTTTGTAAGTCATTCAATACCTTATTTCCCTAAACACTTCCATACTTCTATCAAAATATTATTTAGTCCAACTACTTTTCCATTTTGCATTCCATTTACAACTTATTCTACTTCGGAAGTTTGAATTGTACAATTTCTATATTCAACCAATTTAAGTTACCTATGTTAAGTTAGTCACGTACACTTTCATTAAAAAGTTGATGAAAATACAAATTCCACCGCTCTTTTATTTCCTCATCATTTACTAGTACCTTATTAAATTTATTTTTAATATATCTTATTTGGATAAGATCTCTTGTCTTCCTCTCTTGCTTTAGCTATTCTGTAAATATGTCTTTCTCCTTCTTTTGTATCCAATTTTTGATATAAACATTCAAAAGTTTTATTCTTAACACCATTCACTATTTTCTTAGCCTATTTCTTGGCTATTGTATATTTTTTAAAATTTCCTCGTTCTTGTAAGTATATAAAACCTTATAGGTTGTTTGTTTTTTCCTTCACTTTCTCCTACTTCTTATTCCACCACCAAGATTCATTACATGATGGTGCACGTCCCTTTAACTTACTGAGTAAACTCTTAGCTCCTATTTTCAACTTTGGTATCATCTTATCCATGTCATATTTGAGTCGCCGTATATTTCTCCTAATACTTATACTTTTATCATCTCCTTAAATATGTTTTGCTTCCCATCCTCTACCTTCTACCACTTAATTTTAGGAGTTATGCATATTTTCCTTTTGATATTATATTTGCGGAATATTTCCAACACTATTAACTCATATTGGATAGTTAAGTTTTCTCTGATATGACATTGCAATCTTTACAAATCTTTCTATCCTTCTTCCTAACCATAAGAAAGTTAATTTATGATTTATTATTTTTTACTTTTTATCGCGACTAAGTGTTATTCTTTTTTCTTAAAAAATGTATTAACCTATGCTATAGCAAAATTCAATATAGTTTTCTCTTCTTTATTTCTTATTCCAAACTCATAACCCCTTGCACCCTATCATATTACTCATTTTTCACTCTGACATGCCTATTTAGATCTCCTATTAAAATCATTTTATTTGGCGGAATGTTTTGTAATATCTCATTTAGATCGTCCTAAAACCTAGATTTGGTTTCTTACAAGGAATGAAGTCTCCAATCGTGCCACCCGAAACAGACGATTTTTACCATTCCGACAGGGGACCGGCACCAACATAGCACATGAAACAAATTCGTGTGTGTCATCGTGTGTGTCACAGGCATGCAATAGAAGGAAGAAGGAAGAAGAATTGATTTAGGGATGAAGACTTACCTGGAAGTATCGACATGGCAACCGGCAAGAGATCGACGGCGGGGATGCGACGGCGAGGTGGCAACGAGAAGAAATCGATTGGGGGAGGAGGCAGCGGCAGAATCACGAAATCAGAAGAGTAAATGTAGGATTTTATTAAGTTTTAATAGAAACCTTTATATTATATATATAATTTCTAATTAATTATTATATAAATTATTATTATATATTATATAAATTAATAATTAATTAAATAAATGGTTAATTCATTAATATAATTATAATACATAATATTTTTATTAAAAATATAAAAAATAAATTAAAAATAGATAATTTATATAATATATAGTTATATAATTTAAAATAATTTTAAATCAAATTTTAAATTATTTTTATAAATTAAAAATAGATTAAAATTTTGTAAAAATATTTAAAATAATTTTAAAATTTTATAGATAATCTAAAAAATAATTTTTAAAAATAAATTTGATTATAAGCTCTATATATATATATATAATATTTAAATATATTATTTAGAATATTTATAAACTATAT
>JAGFNQ010000355.1:173749-207948 GCA_024364735.1 Boesenbergia rotunda | reverse complement strand
ATCAATGATAACAAAACAATATCTACTACAATTCAAGGATATAATTGTACTACGTACAATCAAACAAGTCCATATGAATTAAATCCAATGCGGTAGAAGTACTCACAGTGCTTTTACCTTTATGTGCAGATTTTGTTTGCTTACTCATTTGACATGCATCACAAAGTTTGTCATTTTCATATTTGATGCTTGGTAAGCCACGAACTAATCCCTTGTTGGCTAACTTCCGGATATTCTTCATGTTCACGTGTGCTAGTCTCCGGTGCCAAAGGGTGGACTCATCTTCTCTTGACATGAGACACTTAGCAAAAGCATTGGTAGCACTTTTAAAAGAAACTTGGTAAATGTTATCTACTCTTGTTCCTATTAGTACCATGTCAATGTTGTCATGTTGTCTAACTAGACATTGACTTGATTGGAAATCAATTGTGTAACCCGCATCATACAATTGACTGACACTTAGGAGATTAAATGTCATCCCCTTGACTAGAAGGACATTCTTAATCCTAACACATTCGGATATATGAATGTCTCCTATTCCTATAACCTTAAGACTACCATTGTTACCAAATGAAACATTACCTCTACTTTTTCTTTGAAAGGTGGTGAATAAGGATCTATCACCAGTCATGTGTTTGGAGCACCCACTATCAACGAACCAAGTTGATAGATGCTCCCCCTCAATCACAACCTACACAATTCGAAAATAGAAGTTTTAGGTACCCAAATCTTGGGACCTAAAGCACCTACTAAGCAAGACTTAGGAACCCATGCCTTGACTACTTTTCTTTGAACCCTAGGTGTCTTAGATTGTCTTACATCAGTCCTAGACATTAAGGACACAAATGATGGTTCTTTGGGTCGGTAACCAATACCGACCCTATTGTAGACTGCCCTTTGGGCATTTAGGATCATGTCTAAAGTCTTTGAGCTAGTTGAGAATTTCTCAAGAACACTCTTGAGTCTCTCAACTTCACTCTTTAAAGATTTGTTTTCATCCTCTAGCATTTCTACATGTAAATCATCAACATCCTCATCCCTAGAGGATGTTAATTGTTCAACTTCTAATTTCAATGACTTAACCTTATTTTTTGACTTTTTTAACAAATTGGTTAAGCATGCAATTGTTCTATAGCATTTATCGAGTTCGGGAGTAATTACCTCTTCATCATCCGAAGATGATGAAGCCACGTTTGATGAGTCACTCAATTCATCACTGCTCTCTTGATCTTCCAATGCCATGAGTGTCACATGTCGTGTACTCTTCTCATCTTTCTCCTCATCGGATGAACTAGAGGAGGATTCATCCCAAGTAGCCTTCAAGGTCTTCTTCTTCTTGGATTTATCCTCCTTCTTTTTGAGCTTCGGGCAGTTGATAAGTACCATTTTGTTGATTATTTTAATTGCTAAAATCCATGTTTGACCCATGTTTTACTTGCTTAATTGTGATTTTACCCTAGGTTTTAGAACTTACCTTTATTTTGGACTAAATTACAAATTTACACATATTTGGATTATTTGGCCACTAAATTTTTGATCTATTTTTGTAGGCATGAAAGGTTCATGGACCTAGGGCAATCTGGGTCAAACTTGAGTCGGAAGTGGACCCGGATCGAGTTATCAAGTTTTGGATTGATCTGGGCCGTCCGATTCAAAAGCGGCTAGATCTGAGCCATCTGGGACCATCTGAAGCAATCCGAGCTAGGGTTAGGGTTGATCAAGCACTCTGATCAAGATCTGAAGGTTTCATCCCAATCAGAGCTCAATCAACCGTTGGATCAAGCTCGGAGGGCTCTAGATCGTCCATTCAAAGATCAGGTTGATCTGGACCATCCGTTGCACATCTGGAGGATCCGAGCTACCACGAGGCAGATCCTGACCCCAGATCATCATCATCAAAGTTTGGATCAAATCAGAGCAAGATCAGCCGTTGGATTTCCTCAAATCAATCTGAGCCGTCCAATGCTAATTACTTAAGGAAAATTTCCACAGCTCTTCCCTTCGTCGCGTCTCCGCCGCACTGTTCTTCTGCTTCGTTTCTTCTTCATTTTTCAGCTGTTTTCTTCAATCCAAGGGGCGCGACCACCCTTTTTCTGCATTAGATCAAGTCGAGGTCACTCGGAAGAGCAATCGGTGGAGTTTCAGCTCGGAATTGGGCAAGAACAGGGCTGTTGAGAGGTTTCCGCAGTTCTGCATTTGATAGCTTCGATTTTGGTTTTGTCCAGTTTTACATCAGTTCAAGCCATCCAGAGGGGTTCCCTGGAGTGTTTGGATCATTCCCGCACCTTCATTTCAATCAGACAAGGCTGAATTGAAGAAATCGATTGGGTTTTCCCTCTTGAACAGAGTTGAGCTGAAATGGATCGCAGATTCAGTTTCCCAGTGAATTGCTGAGCTTATGGGTTCGAGGCCAGCCCTTGCGTGACGAACAAGGAGACCTTGAGCTAATGGAGTGATTGGGGTTTAGATTTCGTATTGTATTTCAATTTGTAGCTGTAATTTTGAATCTGCCACTGTTTCGTTTCTGAATTTCTCTGTATCAGCACTTAGATTTTGTTTTTTTCATTGTGTCTGCTTAATTAAGTTTCAATTCTGCAATAGTATCAGATAGACTGTTTGTTAGTGAGCTTTCAGATTAAATTTTAGTTCATTTCTTGCCTTCATGCTTGCGTGCCAGTTCTTGTTGCTGCGTATCAATTTTTCCTTTATGCGTATCAGTTTTCTTCCCTTTGAATGTATTTCTGAATTTTTGTATCAAGTTAGTTTAGTGTTCTTAGCTAAATTTACTTTGAAGCTTGTCTTATTTACAAGGCTTTCGGAATTACTTTCTGCATTCGGATCCCACTGATTCATGTCAATCTTGTTCCAGCAAAGTTAAACCCATTCCTGTATTCAGCTTTTCGGCTACAAGTCTGAATAAAAATTCTGAGTTGGTGATTAGTGAGCATTAGCTCTCTCTCAGTTTCTCCTGAGTAGTGGATGTGACTTTGCAACTCCTGGTTGTGAGTCCAACACTTAGTTTCCCTTAGATTTCTGCATTGAATCTGCATTTCTGCAATTCGAAAAGACTTGCTACAGTTTTACCTTGTTTCCTGCATTTTCTGAAGTCATTGTTTCCTTCAGATATCTCTAAATTTCTTGGCACAGTTTCTGAAGTCTCAGTTGAGTCTGGTTTTAGCATCCAAATCAGTTTCTAATTGCTGCACACCAATTCGGAATTTCTGCACATCTATTGTTCTAAAATTCTGCCTCATTTCCTTCATCGAATTCTTGCTGCATCCATGGTTTCTGCACCAGATATATGAATTGAATTGGAATTGATCTGCGCTAAGTTTGTTTCTGCATTTCTGAGCATCAGTTTTTTTTTGTATCGATGAGTTGATGCTGCATTCATTCCTTTGCAGTCTGAACTTCTGTATTTGATCCCTGTTTGAATTTCTGCATTAAGTTCTGCTTAGTATCAATTTCGGCACATTAGCTTTTATTGTCTGTGTATGAAGTCTGCTGACATTTCTGTGTGTAATTTTCCAGTTAAGTTTAAGCATTGAGTCGGATTAAGATTGAACATACCTAGAAGTGACTTTATGTACTTAAACTCAGCTTCAGTTTGCATGTGGATGTGCTTGAATTGTGATCTCTATTGCTGCAATTAGTTCAGTCCTAAATTCCTGCTTCAATTTTGGTTGTTTCTGATTTTACTGTGCTATTCATGCGTATCAAATTGTAGATCTGCCCTTGTATCAAGCAACCAATCAAAATTGCACTTCGTTTTAGCTTTCATCACATGAGTTCCCTTCATTTGGTATCAAGTTGTTTTGATTTAATTACTTCCATTTTGGTATCAAGTGAAGATTCGGTTTAGGTGGGAATTCCTGAAGTTCAATACAATTCGTAGTTTGCTTTTGCATTGGAATTTAGATTTGTTTCCAAAAATTGCTTAAGTGCTTTAGATGAGTAAGTGATTGTTTTGGTTGAATGATAACTTGCTATCACTTGCTAAGTTCCATGGTTAAGTTTTTATCCCTTTCATTGTGATTTCATTCTTGACTGCAACCCAAAACCCAGATTTTATTTGAAACCCAAAATTCACAAACGACACATAAATACAAACTCGAATCACACAACATCAACTAGTCCCTAGGAAAAATACGACCTGTGGCCCTTTTACTACGTTTTCATATTTTGATTGCAAAAAGGGTTTCCAGCATTTATTTATAAATTTTAAATTTGAGACACACATTCGTGACAGTCTATTTTGGGTCCATCAGCAGTCCTTCTTGAAGTGTCATTTCTTGCTACACTCATAGCAAGTAATGTTAGATTTATCAATCTTATTTTCACTAGGGTTACCTTTACCCTTGAAGCGCCGACCCTTTCTCATCATCCTTCTAACAAAGTTGGTCATCTCGGAGGAAGAAGACCCGCTGCCATCTTCCTCGGATTCGGATGAGGATGAGGATGAAGATGAAGAGACTTCCTTCTCCTTCTTCTTCTCATTCTTCTTCTTAGTCTTTTCTCCTGCAACTAAGGCAATCCCCTTCTCCTTGGGGCCTTTGTTAGCCATCTCATGTAGCTCCATTTCACAAAATAAATCATCTAACTTTATAATTGATAAATCCTTAGAAACTTTGTATGCATCCACCATGGATGACCACAAAGCATTCCTTGGAAAAGCTTTAAGCACATACCTTAGAAGGTCTCGGTTCTCGACCTTTTCATCAATAAAATGGAGACCGTTGAGGACTTCCTTGAACCTGCTATGGAGTTCACTCACGATCTCACTCTCCTTCATGGAGAGGTTTTGTAGTTGGTTGAGGAAAAAGTCACTCTTGGCGATTCTTGAATCTCGGGTTCCCTCATGGAGTTCAATAAGTTTATTCCACAAATCTTTTGCACTTGTAAAGGCACCAACCTTGATGAGTTGGTCTTTGTTCATGCCACATTGTAAGGTCACCACCGCCTTCGCATCGGCTTCACTCTTCCGAGTTTGCTCAGCCGACCAACGCCAAGATTCCAATTCTTTTCCTTCATCATCCTTTGGAGGGGAAAACCCTCCTTCACAGCGAACCATGTGTTGATGTCTATCTTTAGATAGTACTTCATCTTCGATCTCCAATATTAAAAATCTGCTCCATCGAAGAAGAGAGATCGGGTGGTGGAAAAACCTTCTCTCAAAGCCATTGTTGATAGCTCTCGGTTGTTAATCCGCTTGAACAGAGCCCCAAGCTCTGATACCACTTGTGGAACTTGGATGGCTAGAGAGGGGGGCTGAATATAGCCAGACACCCACTTCTTTCAATTTTAGATTTCTCTACAGTTGGGTTAGTAGCACAGCGGAAGCAAAAACAGAGTTGCAGAAACTAAAACCTAAACTAAGCACGAACACAAAACGCTAACAAAGAGGATTTATAGGGTTCGGGGATAACTTGCCCCTACTCCTTAGCGTGCCCGTAAGGTAGGCGATCCCTTGATCGTCGGCATATCAAGCCCCGGAAAATCCGGATACAATGCAACCTCCTTCTCGGTGGAGTAACTTCTCCACAGCGTTTCAAGATGGATCAAGTATAAAGTACAGGAAACACAAGAAGGATCTTACTTAGCACTTAGAACCACAAGAACACAAGCAAACTTCTCCCGAGCTCCACTCAACGCAGATCTCACACAAGAACTCCCTTCTTCGTGTCTTCTCGCTGATAGACTCGCCAAGCTTCTTGTTTCTCTTCCAAGTGCTCAAGTAACAGTAGGTTGCTTCAAGGATCACAGTTGCTTGCTCAAGATGATGGAACAGAGTTGTCGTAAGAGCACAATGTGGAGAACTTCGTTACTGAGACTTGTTCGCCATCAAGCGCTTAAGTCTCAGCTCACTGATCGCCAGGTCACCACCTCACTGCAGCCTCCAGCTGCTCACCTGCAACAGCCAGCTACCACTGAGCTCTCCTGGACTCCCTGAGCTTCCCTCAGCCAAGCCCCAGTCAGCAGCACTAACAGTGTCAGCATCCGTTGCAACCTGAGATGGAAAACGGACAAACCTGCTCCAAGGAAAGACTCTCATTGACTCTCCTTGAGTGTTTGAATCCATTCCTGTCACCTGCACACTTGATCTGATCATTAGCACAGTAAATCAAGTAGTGAATCAAGTATCAGAGATTAAGAGCAGAGAAATTAGATGTGTTCAGATGTGATTAGAGCGTCTGACAGTGCATTTTGAATTAAAGTGATCGGTCACCGGACCGATCCAGGGCTTGTGGATCGGTCACCGGACTGATCCACAGTTTTGCTGGGACTCCCAGCTTTCGCGGCCACACGGGCCTGATCAGTCACCAGACTGATCAGGCTGTGACCTGATCGGTCACCGAACCGATCAGGAAGCTCCCCGACCGATCAGGCTCCAGCCTGATCGGTGATAGCGAGAACTCCGCGATGTTTGATCATTCATCAGAACGATCCGAGCAGTACCTCTGATCGGTCACCGGATCGATCAGGAGCCAATCAGTAAGGTTCCTAAAACCCACTGTATGCTCCCTGATCGGTCACCAGACCGATCAGGAGCCAAGCAGTGAGTAAACTGTCTGCTCCCTGATCGGTCACCGGACTGATCAGGAGCCGAGTAGTAAGGTTCCCATACTCACTGAATGCTCCCTGATCGGTCACCAGAGCGATCAGGAGCCAAGCAGTGAGTGAACTGTCTGCTCCTTGATCGGTCACCGGACCGATCAAGAGTCGATCAGTAGCCCAACAAGGTCACTGTGTGCTCCCTGATCGGTCACCAAACCGATCAGTCATCGCTGGATCGGTCACCAGATCGATCCACGAAGGAGCACCGTGCCAACTTCCCTGATCGGTCACCAGACCGATCCAGGCAAGCCCAAATGCACTCCAAGTCACGAGAACAAGCCTCCAGCCCTTCTCTGACTCGTGCCATGCCCAGTCTCACTCACCGGGACTTCAACCTAGCCCTCCAAGCTAGGGCCTGGCCCTCCAAGCCGGGATTTCATCCAACCTAACCCTCCAAGCTAGGACCTGGCCCTCCAAGCCGGGATTTCATTAACCTAGCCCTCCAGGCTAGGACCTGGCCCTCCAAGCCGGGATTTCATCAACCTAGCCCTCTAGGCTAGGACCTGACCCTCCAAGCCAGGACTTTTCACACCTAACCCTCCAGGTTAAGACCTAACCCTCCAGGTTAGGACCTAACCCTCCAGGTTAGTACTTTTCCACACCTAGCCCTCCAAGCTAGGACTTTTCGACACCTAACCCTCCAGGTTAAGACTTTTCCACACCTAGCCCTCCAAGCTAGGAGTTTTCCAAACCTAACCCTCCAGGTTAGGACTTTTCCACACCTAGCCCTCCAAGCTAGGACTTTTCCACACCTAACCCTCCAGGTTAGGACTTTTCCACACCTAGCCCTCCAGGCTAGGACTTTTCACACCTAACCCTCCAAGTCAGGACTTTTCCACACCTAACACTCCAAGCTAGGACTTTTCCACACCTAACCCTCCAGGTTAGGACTTTTCCATACCTAGCCCTCCAGGCTAGGACTTTTCGCACCTAACCCTCCATATTAGGATTTCAATCACTCCGTGCCTAATCCCCGAGCAGGACTTAATCATAATCATCTCATCAAGCTAAACTAAAATCGGTGTCAACACTAAAAGAATAATCAGGGTCAGACTACATCAACACTATCAAGGTCCACTTTTGAACTCACATGTACATCATCCCTTTGTTCTTTCTCATGAATACTTTCAACATTTTTTTCGGCAGCAGTGGAAACTCCTTGATCATTCGCTCTGTCATAAGCAAATAACGCAAATAATTTCTCATAATGAGGTGTAGGAGTATATCACAACTTCTTAATTGATGGATTAGGCTAGATAAAAATTAAATTAATAATAAATATAATAATTATATAAACAGACAAAATATAAAATGAAACGTCTACCATTAATACTTACATTAATAAATTATTTCCAAACTTCTTCCTATCTACTACTCTCAACATGTCATTAAACTTCATTTACATTCTTAAACAAATTATAACACTAATTAAAATTAATCTTCAATGTTTTTATTCTATTATTCAAACGGTCCTTTGTCAATAGAATTTTAATTTTCTCTTGAAAAATGACAATCATTTATTTGTATGCAACAGACTTGAAAGTGTTATCTACTTGGTTGCCCTTAACTTGTTGATCTAACATAACATCTATAAAAATATTATCCATTTCATCATTCCACTTAATCATATCATTCTTGATTTGTTTAACTGTAAAACTCATTTCTACTCAATAACTACATCAAATTCATGCGTGAATATCAAAAACTAAATCTTATACATAGTTACAACTAGTGGATATAACACTGAATTAACAAGCATAATCAACAACAACCAAGCATAATCCACATAATCCATGCATATAAAATAATATCGATTGGAAGACAATCTAGCATTAAGATTTAACAATAGCATGCTCAAAACATCGATCACATTATTCAAATTAAGCATTATTAACATATTAGAAGTATAATATAAAGTCACACATACTCAATATACTACATCATGACATTCTAATAATTTTCCTAATAATGCCTTCTTTGTTTGATGTGCATTTATCAACTACAATTAACGACTGATATTAATAATAATATGAACTAATATAAAAAAAATCAAGATCGTAATGGAGATAGAAATTGATATAGATTAGTAACAAATTTGATTAGACATGCAATTCTTCCTTCACTGGTCGAACAATGAATTAAAAACTTGACTATTTCCAGATCAGAACTGAAGAAACGAAGGCAAGAACACTGGACCATGTTACCATAGAAGATGGTGAGAACGACTGGAGCGCTGCGTAAAATAGTCGCAGAAGCAATTGTGGGAGTAGTTGTGAGAGTAGATGCTGGCAATGGAGCAATCCCAAGAGAGGAGTCGGCGGGGAGCAATATATAATCGCGATAGCAATTATGGGATCCGTCGCATATGTGGACAATGGAGAAACGGCAGGAGAGGAATCGAAGTGGAGCAATCGCAGAAGATGTAGGTTGTGGAACAATTGTGTCGGCAGGGAGCAATCACATAAAGAGGAGTCGCGGTGGAAGGAGGAGTCACGACCGAAGGAGTCACGGAAGAGAAAAAGGAAAAGAAAAATGATAGACAACGTGAAATTTCAACGTGAATGATGTGGTACTTCAATTGCAGCAATCCTCGACGGGGTCCTGGAATTGCACAAAGGCATCTCGGATGTGAAACTGGCATGACGAGTCATCCTTCGAAGCCAGCTTACCAACCTCTAAATGGAAGACAGACAGTCAATTGCTCAACTGCACGACAAGGTAAAAGAGCTAATCATGAGCCTTGAGAATCTCGGAGAAAATGTGTCAAGTCATGACGCTCAACGGTACGCACTAAATGCTTTCCTGAGAACCCCGGACTAGACCTCAGTAATTGACGCATATTTTATTTTAAAAGATCTTGAGGTAAGTACTCTAGAACAACTGTTTTCGATTTTAGAGCTTCACGAATCTCGGTGAGTAGGGAAGAACAGGAAAACAGACAACGTCGCTCTGAACGCGAGGAGAAACCAAATTGAAGAGGAGTCGTCAACAGACAATGAAAATACAGCGGAGATGGTAAAAAACCTTAAAAAATTTTTTAAAAAGGTTAATAAATTTTCTAAGTTTTAGGGTAAAAGACGATCTCCGAAGAAGCGTACAGTCAGATGCTATAACTGTAAAGAGGAGGGTCATCTAAAAGACCAATGTCCCAAACTTAAAAACCAACCAAAGAAGAAGAAGGGGTTGAAAGCCACCTGGGACGAGACCTTGTCTGATGAATCGGAAGTCGAAGAATATGCTGGACTTACGTTGATGGCATATCATTAAGAGGAAAGCACTAAAGAAGGGGAAGCTAATCTAGAAATTTACTTGGTTGCAATCTAGGTGGTTGCTAATCCAAGACGACTGAAGCTCACTAATAATATCTCCTTCTGGCGGAGAAGTCTTTTACAGACTTTGAAGCAAAAGACAGAAGAACTAAGAAATGAATTGTATGCAGTTGATGGATGAATTGAAACTGAGCTCTAGGGGCTTATTTATAGCCTCGGTCAAACTTATCCGTTTGCTGACGTGACAGTACTGGGGCGCCTGAGTGCTCCAAAGTGCCTGACACGTGGCCTGGATGTTATCCGGCACGCAACGGTCACAAACGGTAGATTGGCTGATAACTATGGACCCTCGGTCGCCTGTATGCACAGGGGCGCCTGAGTGCTCAAGCGCCCGAGATCCCAGGCGCCCGTATCCATACGAGCGCCCGAGAAGCCTTTGGTCAACAGCTCGCTGACCAAATTCAGTGGGTCTTCTTTGGGTGATTTCTGGTCAACTGGAGTTAGGCTCGCCCGAACCCGACTCTGGCCTTTCGCCCCTCGAGCGTCCTTCCTTCCGGCTACTCGTCCCTCGGATGTCACACATGTCCTTCTCGCTCCACTGGTATACTTTTCCGCAGCTTCCGCGTCCCTCAGATGCACCGAGCCCATCAGCTCACTTCCCCGTGCATTCCTTCTCGTCCACTGCATCTTACACTCGACTTTCTCCGCTCCTAAATTCCTGCACACTTAGACAGAGAGATCAAAAATCAATAAGACCTAACTTAACTTAGTTGATCACATCAAAACTAACCAGAGCACCAACAGTACTTACATAAGTAGTTGCTCTAATAAGTCTTAGTGTCAATTATTAGTGGGTACAAATATCCCCTTAGGTTCAATTGTGTAGAATTACAACCCCAGAGGTTGTCATAGTTGGTATCCTCATGGGTGGTGCTTTAATATATCTTAGGGTCAATTCCTAGCGAGTGTAAAATGTCTCATTGGATATCTAACCTCCCTCAAGCAAAGGATTGTTGTGCTAGATCAAAATGTCCTTCATGATTTATCTGTCTGTATCTAACCGATGAGTCGGCAATATTGACTTGTCTAGATGAGCATTATTATCTTTTGCTATAATTGTGTATACTTACAAAATTAACACCATTTTACTTTTGCACTGATCAGACTTGCATAAACTACGAAATCATAGTCGCTACACGTCTTATAGCAACTATGATTTTTCAATTGCAATATGAATATTAAATAAGCAAGTAGAATACGTAACTATAATATCGTAACGGCTACCAATTTTTATCAATATTGAATATATTAAATATGTATTGTAATAGTTATGAAATAATAAAAATGATTAACGAAATGGTTCCAACCTTGAGCGACCGATCCGGCCCCACGGAAGTTTCCCACCTATCGTTAGGGTAAATCAGGAAGCGCTCACGGCGGGCGGTCCAGAAGCCCAGCGTCCTAGGGTTCACCCCTCATTTGAAGAAAAAATTCCTACAAATACGCTATATCTGGGGATCAAACCGCGGATGCCTAGGATAACGATTAGTCGCCCTTCCGCTACACCATAGCCCCAGGGGTAATAATTATGAAATAATAGCTTCTACAACATGTGTCATAACTATAAAATCGTAATTACTATAATGTGCCCGACCAACTCAAGGTTTAGGCAAGAGATAACAATAGTGAATAGTACTTGAGGATAGTTATGTTAGTAGGAGCCCTAGAGCCAATTATGTGATGATTGACTAAGGACTTTTTTTATCATATTCTGTAAAATACGGCAATTCAAAAATTCGGACTAGAAAATTTTTTTCGGGATTTTTCCTGATAGAGTCTAGTATTTTCGGCCCTACGAGAGGAGCCAAGGGGCTTTATTGTAAACCTTAAAAACTTAGTAAGGACTTCATGGAAGAAAACCTTAAATAATTGGCTTAAGTAAATTTACCTAAACTTAAGGGCTTGCAGGTAGACTTTTAAATTAAGAAAGGGTAAGTAATCTAACCCTAGGAAATTATTGAGGTGAATTAAAATATGAATGGAGAGTTAAATGTAGGGTAAGGATTGAAATTGAGGAAATGGAGGGACTATTTCGCAAAAGTCCCATCCCTTTATAAGTTTTCTTTTCTCCTCTTCACACGCCGCAGCCACACCCGCAGCAGCCGCCTCCTCTCCCTCGAGCCCTAGCCGCAGACGCAGCCCGGCCGACCCCTTCTCCTGCCTCCCCGACCTCGTGCCCTAGCCGCAGATGCGCCGCCCTTCTTCCTCCATTTCTCCTCCCCTTCACGCGTGCCCTAGCCAGGCTACTCCACCCCGATTCTTTCCCTGGCGTCTCGAGCCCTAAAGTGAAGTCGAGGCCTAGCCGACGGCTTCTTGCGTTTTCAACCTCGCGGACGAATGGTGACGCTAGGCTACAGTTGAAGGAGGGTTTGCGGCGTCGAAACCTTGTGAATCTTGTGTCTTCCGAGGATCTCGGTTTGCTTCTACTGATCGTCGGAGCTTTGGAGCATTGTTGGTGATCCTCAAAGGTAAGATAGGATACCATTGGAAATGATTCCATTTAAATTCCAACGATTGGTCTTGTGGTTCTTAGATCAGTAGGTTTAAGATGAAAGTGTTCCATTTTAGAAGCTAAACGTTGGCTTTCAGGGTGTTGCTGTGATCTGTTTAGGTGGGTGTGGTTCTGCCCTTCACCGGATCGGAGCAGAGGTGGCTGTCGGCTACCAATCAGGTAAGGTTTGATTGGTTTAGGGTTGTATTGGAAGTTTCTGTGATTGTTTGGTTTAGATAGGTATTGATTCGATTTCATTATTTAGAGATTGGATGTTGATTATGGTTGATTAATTCTTGTGTTTAAGGATAGCAAGTTAAATGGATTGGATTAAAGAATGTTATTGGGATTAGCATTCGTGTTGGTACCGTAAGGTTAATTTTAGATTTAAACCTAATAATTTAAACTTGATGATTCGGGTTCCGGAAACCTAACCTAAGTCTAATCTTAGGAAGATCGAAATGATTAAGGACTGATCGTTTCATTGGAGTTAATCAAACGGGACAGGATAGCTAAGATGGTCCTAATAAATTGAGATAGCTTGTTTAGCTATAAATTACATTGTATAATAGCTAAAAATATATCCTTTGATACAGGACATTGATTGAGTTTATTATTGCGAAGTATCAGACGGGAGGTTCTCTACGTATTACAGACTTCACATTTGGAGGCGGGTACCCTTTGACTTATCTTTTAGATATTGTCATTTTGTTATGCATAGTCTGTTATAGATAGCAATAAGATCATACGCTATCCCTGTTTGTTATGTCTGTTCTGGATACTTGTTATTTATCCCTGGTTATTATGCCTGTCCCTGGTTATTATGCCTGTCTTGGATACTTGTTAGTTATCCCTGGTTGGTATGCCTATTCTGGATACTTGTTGACTATCATGGTTTATTATGCCTGTCCTAGATACCTGTGGTTTATCCCTGAGTTATTATGCTGTTAGTTCCATACAGTATCAGGTAGTGTCATATCTATATATATGCTTAGAGATCGTGATGTATCTCCTGCCTTTGACCTTGAGGGATCTGTAGTTTTCGGCCAGTATACCTTGTAGGATTACTGTATTTCCTGTTATAGGATTTCAGACTGAGACCTAGTATACTGAGGACTTGGGAGGGAGGTATGTGTATCTATCATACACCATCCTTGCATTGTTGCATGCCGGCGATCAGTGACTCCCTTGTGGTTGAGCCTATCGTCTTCCGGTACATGTTATGCACACACGGCCACTCATGGGTTAGTGGATACCGTAGGATGTGTGCATTTGCTCTGTACTGCTCCGCTCGACCGCTCAGGGGTAGTGGCTTCGGAGCGTGGTAGCAGGCGGAGATCCCTTCTCTTCCCATAGACCAGAGGAGATGAGAGCGACGCTCCCTCATATATACATGGGGTAGGGGGCGGTCCCCCGACAGCATCCTGTCCACTCGGTCACTCAGGAGCAGTGATGGCAGAGTGCGTACAGTGTCACAGCTCTACCCACTCGGCCGACACAGTATCGCCTGTCTCGGTGGCTTGACTGGAGTTAGGGGGTGACCATGGCATTGCACCATGTGCATATTTTGCATCGTGCATTGTTTGCTGCACTTATTTGCTGCACTTGTTTGACATTGCATATTCTGGAGACTTGTTACCTGTGCTTATATGTCTATTGATATTCCACTGGTATTTCTTACCCTCTGTACAGGTTAGATGGATTCAGGTATGTACCTACCCAGTATTTTCAGTTCCAGTCTTTCCCTATTGTTGATATGAGACTGTATTAGCTGAACCCTTATTGTTGGTATAACTTTCTATGCATATCTGTTGGGTATCCGCTGAGCCATGGACTCACCCCGTTGCCATACATTTTATTTCAGGTTGATGCCTGCCAGGAGATCCCTAGCAGCCAGTCCCCAGCTCCAGAGGAGCTCCGCTTGGTTTTATTTTATGTTTGTTGTGCTTATGGACCCTGTAGTATTTCCTATGCTTCCGTTGTGGTGTTTCGAACATGTATTCATGTTTAATTCGATGGTATTGTACTTTTGAGTCCTATGTTGGACTTCGTGGAGTTTTGGCTTTGTTCCTGCCCCCTGGCAGCTCAGGTGAGATCGTATTTTGGTTTTACGATAGTTATAGTCATATAACTGTTATTTCTGTATGGATTTGAGGCCTGAGGCCATTTAACTGCGTGGTTGTGATATATTTGTCTGTGTGTATGTGTAAATTGTCCGCCGGACAGGGGAGGTGCTGTCCGATTTTATATTGGGTCAGCGGCTCCTGGGTCTCGGGGCGTGACATATTCTATCATTAATAAAGACATGTTTGGTTATTATACTTACTTTGTATTTGTGCCAAATAACTAAGTATAATAATGTCCTTGTGTAGTAGGTGCTTATCTACATCATATCGATTGGTTGAATCGATAGTGAGATGATGTAGAGAATACTACACTAAACTATTCCTAGTCGAGCATTAATATTCAAGGACAATATTAATGCATGGAGACTAGCATGTAGGTCAATTGATGACTTGAGCTCACAAGTCATGGATATGTGATATCAAGTTGACACATGGGTATACATTGGAGAATGTATACTGAATTGACCCTCCATGAGAAAGTTTCATAGATTGTCATATGAGTGTCATAAACTTTCTCATGTGACTATTAGTATGAATAGTCCTTTGACCTGAAGTCATTACGGTTCCCTACATAAGGAGTTATGCACTTTGGTATCGTCAAACGCCATCCGTAACAGGGTGGACTATAAAGGTGATCACTGGGTATGTAATGAATTATGCGGAGGGATGTGAGTGATGTAGATGGGATCTATCCCTCCTATATGACGGGAGTGATATCTGTGGGCCCCTTGATCGAGTAGGACTACTGAAATGCATGGTCATGCTCAAATGAGTCAATATGAGATATTGAGCTCATTTGTTTGAGTGAGTCTACTCGGGGTTCAAGAAACACATAGATTGATCGAGGATGACACAGTCTATGCCTCATTGGTCAATCTAGATATCAAGGATAGAAGGACAAGGTCATACATTATCATGGTCAGGGAGGTTTAGTCGGATCTTGACTTTTCTTGTTGCTTGGGTAGCAATGATGCATTGCTAGATGTCGTTCATTGCTTATGTGTCTAAAGTGTTTAGGCGCATTGCCAACATCACAAGAACCTATTGGGTCACACACTAAGGACATGATGCTTCGGGAAATCTGATCGGGAGCCCGAGTTGGGAACTCGGGAGATCTGATCGGGAGATCGGATCTGGAGCCCGAGTTGGGAACTCGGGAGATCTGATCGGGAGATTTGATCGGGAGCTCGGGTCAGGAGCTCAAGGACTTGGTCGGGAGCTCGGCGCTCGGCGCTCGGCGATCGACAGACTGGGTCGGGAGCTCGGCGCTCGGTAGACTGGGTCGGGAGCTCGGCGGACTTGGTCGGGAGCTCAGTGCTCGGCAGATTGGTCAGGAGCTCGGTGACTTGCTCAGCAGACTTCGTCGGGAGACCTGGTCGGAAACCCGAGAGGCCCGGTCGGAATTACATGGGGATATTCATTAAAGTGTTTAATGAAGGAAAGAAAAAAGTCTCTCTTGATTGGATGAAGAGAAGATGAAGAGTCACATGAAAAGATGTGCTCTTTATTGGCTTTAATGAAGGGAAGTCAAAGAGACAAAAGACTCTTCATATTCATGGGATGAATATAAAAGAGAGCCAAGTCATATTGAATGATGAGTGAGTGCTTTCCCTTCTTCCCTTCCTCTCTTCTCCCTCTTCTCCCTGTTGGCCGAAACCCTTCTGGGTTCTTGGTGGTCTTGTGAACTACTTTAAGTTGCTAGCACAACTAAGGTAGTTCTTCACGAAGTTGAGAGATCGTGTCCGTGTGGATACGAATAGAGGCACGGATACTTGAACGTGCAAGAGATCCGGCGCATCTTGGACGAGCGGGATAAGAGAAGGGCACACTCCAAAGGTATACGCTGTAGATAGATTTATTAGATAGATGAACTTTGTGCGAGTTTTTCTCTCGCATGGATCGCTCGAGGGATCTTGTTTCCGCTGCGTTTTATCTTTTGGTGCTGAGAGATCCCAACAAGTTGTGTTGGGACCTTTGCGTTTGGCTAGAAGGGGTGAATAACTTCTCTTTGATGTTGTCTACAAGAATGTTAGCTAAAGCACAAAAACAAGATAGATAAAATCAATTAACAATGAAGGTTGTTGGTGCAATCTTTGTTAGCTCAGGATTGACCTAGTTTGACTAGGCTCGGGTGAGCTTATGTCTGGTAAGCTTAGTAAGCTTAAGGTTCGATGTTTCGATGTTTGATAATGATGTTTGAATATCGTGTGAGTCAAGTGGGTCAAGGTTGACTAGAGACTTGACTGGGAAAAGACCTAGTGGGACTAGGTACACCTAGTGGGACTAGGTGAAGTCCAGGTGGATCGGGGAGATCGCACGCTGGCATGGAAAAAAACCTAGGGGGACTAGGCACACCTAATGGGACTAGGTGAAGTCCAGGTGGATCGGAGAGATCGCACACTGACAAGGTAGAAGTCTACCGAGAGACTAGACCTAACTTGAGGGTTAGGCAAACCTGGTTGGGAATCAGGTTAAGGCCTAGCTGGGAGATAGGTAGGAGAAATCCAGGTTGGTCAAAGGGGTTGATCGTACACTTGGTAGGGAAGTCCTAACAGGTCACGGTTGACCAAGGTTAGGTAAGAGAACCCTAGACTTGTGCACATAAGTTAGGGCTGGACTCAATTGATTGGGTAATTGATTTAAGTTTGGTTTCTCGCAAACAGAAGCCTTCTTGATCGATTGGGTGATCGATTAAGGAAGGTGTTAATCGATTGGGTAATCGATTGGGAGAAATAAGTTGCGAGAACAGAAGGTGGCTGAATCGATTGGGCAATCGATTCAACCTTTTCTTAATCGATTGATCAATCGATTAAGAGGTCCGGTAATCGATTGGACGATCAATTATGGCAGTATTGCGGGAGAGCACAGAAAGGTGCTGAATCGATTTAGCAATCGATTAAGGTTGTTCTTAATCGATTAAGCTTCAAAAATAGTCGTTGAACGGCTAAGCCTGACATGGTAATCGATTGGGTAATCGATTAGAAAACCCTAGGCGTCGGGTATATAGGATTTTCACGCAGGTTTAAAGTGGGATCGCTCGACAAGGGTCGCGCAGTTCTTCTCCTCCTTCCTCGCCATTTCGAGAGAAGCTTTGGGGTATAGTGTTGCTGCACTTCCAAAATTCTAGATGCGATCTCAAGCTTGAATAAAGCAAGGAAAGTAAAGAAAGCTTGTTGTTATAAATCTTGTAAGATTTCCTATTGTATTTGCTTCCACATGTTGTATTCTTCTTGTAAGCTTGTAAGAGGTTTTTTCACCTCAAGAAGCAGATCTTTCATAGTGTATGAGAGAGTGAGGAGAGTGGATCCTTGGATTAGTCACCTCAACGAGGTGGATACCAAGTAAATCCTTAAGTGTTAGCATTTCTTGAAGTCTTCCGTGGTGACAAATCTTCTACAAGCAAATCGGAGCTAATCACCCCCCCCTCTAGCTCTCCTACCGAACCCAACAAGTGGTATCAGAGCAAGGTTGCTCTTCTTTGGACTCATTGCCAAGAGAGCAAGAGCTAGAGGATTAAGAAGAAGTTTGAAGGAACCCTAATTTCAAGAAGTCATCATCAAGAGAGTTAAATTCAAAAATGGAGTTTGGCTATGACACCCAAGCACCTCCACCATTCGATAAGGACAATTTCGATCTTTGAAAGTCAAAGATTGAAAATTTCTTCATGATGGAGATAGAGCAATGGTTTGCTCTAATGGAGGGTTTTACAGCTCCAACAAATTCTAAAAGAAAGCTCCTCAAGAAGACCAAATGGAATGAAGAGCAAATCAAGAGGTGTGAGGCCAACGACAAGGTAACCAAAATTTTGGTTAATCTATTGCCAAGCGTCATCTTGAGTCAAATTGGAGACTATCAAGATGTCAAGGAGCTTTGGAGTAAGTTGACCAAGCTTCATGAAGATCCCTCCACTGTACCGAATCAAGACAAATCTAAAGAGGGATATTCATCCAATGAAGAGGATTCAGAAGTTGAGAGATGCTCAACATCCGAGGAGAAAATTCAAGAAGCTTCTACTTCAAGGATTGAGAGAGAGCAAAATTTGATATTGATGTCGGAACAAGAAAAGGCTTCAACGTCATTTTCCGATGTCAATGAAGAGGAAGAAAGTGCCACCCTTACAAGCAAAGGTATAAAAATTGTAATTCGTAAAAATAAAAATCATATCATTTGTTTTGAGTGTAGGGAAAAAGGACATTATAAGAGTAAGTGTCCTAAATTGATCAAGAAGAAGGTGCAAGTGGCGCCCAATACCAAGGAGAAGCTAAAGGAGGTCGACCCCGTGGTAAAGAAGGATAAGAAGCACATTGTGGGCTTCTCATGCAAATAAAAGGGACATTTCGGAATCAATGTCCAAAGGGGAAGGATCCGACCAAAACAAAAAGGAGGAGCTCAAATCATGGGGAAGCCTCCAAGAACAAAACCAAGGTAACATTAGGTAATGGTACTTATTTTCATCATGATAATATGCATGCTAAAAATAATTATTATCATTTCAATACTATTTATCATGAAAATAGGAGGTATGAAAAATCTAAGGAAAACTATAGAGCCTTCCATGCTAGGACTACCACATCTAAGGATAGGGAACAAGTTGTTGGTGCAAGATGCATCGGTGATGTCCTCCTCTAGTGTTTCAATGTTTAACAATATGCTTAAGTTAGTGATACACTAGACAAAGGAAGGGTTAGTCAAGAAATCCGGTTCAAGGTAAAACAAAGTCCTAGTTAACCTAAGCAATAAGTCCTGGTTCAAGGAATTGGGCACTAAGTCCTGATCATAGATTGGGCACTAAGTCTTGGCCACGGGTTGGACACCTAAGACCTGATCGAGGGTTGGGCATGAAGTCCTGATTCGAGGAATTGGGCAATAAGTCCTGGCCGAGGGCTAGGCACCAAAGTCCTGGTGAGTGAAGCTGGACACCAAAGTCCAACCGGAGGAGCCGGTTGGCAAACTTCTCCTGAGAGGAGTAGGCGAAAGGCGCGTTCCTCGGGAAGGGAGAATATACGTCGGTTCGTCTTAGGGTTTCACAGGAAATCCAAAGTCAGAACCAAATCATTAAGGCTAAGATTATATATGTGCTTGTCTTATGTTTGTGTATCTTGCAGGTACCTAGAGTTGGAGGCAAAGTAGGTGAACAAACACAAGAAGGCTGGAAAACAGCATCCAGGGCGCCCATGTTAATACAGGCGCCCGCATGCTTCCAAGCGCCCTAAAGGCCAAGCGCCCGTGTTGATACAGGCGCTCGTGTTAATACAGGCGCCCTGGATTGGGTTCTTATCAGCTTCGCAAAGTTCGCGAGTTTGGATAGATTTTTAACCACTACTGAGGCGCCCCATAGCAACACAGGCGCCCAAGAAGAAGCTATAAAAGGGGCTTCGACCCCTCAACTCAGAATATCATTCACGATATCATTCTAAGCATTCCGAGTGACGACAAAGCGCTAAAAACTAAGCTCTGTGACCAAGGAGCCTCCAGGAGGAAGTGCGCGGCACTTCGGAGTTCTGGATCGGTCGGGTCTTCGACGTTTTGTTTGGTTTGCATTTACTTTATGCAGTTAATTTTCCTAAACTTTTGATTGTAAAACGTGCACTGTAAGACAGGTTTCTTTGCCTCCGGAAAGTCTGGAAAGGAGACCATTAGTGGACAGGCGCTTCCCGTGCTTAGGCCTTGGACGTACTGACCCTGGGGGGTTGAGATCCAAGTAAAACCCTGTGTGCACTCTGAGTTGTTTGTTTTTTTTTGTTCTTTCTATTTTCCACTGCTACTAACTCTCTGATTAGAACGAACGAACCTCGACGTTTCCGGACGAAATTTTAACAGTCGATATTCACCCCCCCCCCTCTATCGACGGCACAGATCCCACACAAGTTAGAACATTTCATGGTAGACCTACTCAACCCAAGGCCAAGAAGAATAATTGCCAAGGCAATCTTAGAAAACCAAGCCTTGAGGAAGTAATGATAGAAAATCAAGTTTTGAGGTCAAAACTTGATAAATTAGAAAAATCCCTTAAGAGAATAGAAAATCTATTTAAGGGATCAAAAACTCAAAACTTAGATTTAGGAAATTACGAACCCTCTAGAGGGAAGAATGGTTTGGGGGTACAAACCTAAAATCTAGGTCTAGGAGTCAAGTCAAGGTCACAAGGGAAGCCATTCCTAGAGTTGACCAAGGCAAAACCAACATGCCTAAGGCCTCGGAGAAGCCTAGAAAAGTCATTAGGAAGGTATCAAGGGAAGTTATCCCTAACGAATACATAGAACACCCAAGGAGCACCAATAGGTTTTGGGTTCATAAGAGTGTGTTCACCACACCCTAGATAGGCTTAGGGAGTGTCAACTCAAATTGGAAGGGTAGCTAACCCAACCTTGATGAAATTGGCACTTTGGGGCATTTTCAAGGACTTGCTACCCTTGAAAATGAAGGAGTCATTTGTTTACTCTAGAAGGAGTAAAATTGCGCCAAACTATAGTTTTTGAAAGATTGAACTAAATAAAGTTGGCACAACTAGGTTAGAATCCAAAGATATGCTAAGTTGGGGAGTTTCGGCATTATCTTGGAAATTATGGACAAAATTAGGATTATCAATGGCTTAGCGATAAGTTATTGATACTTAGATAGGAAATCTAGTTTTTTTCTATGTCATGTTTTGTATGCCCTATCACATGCCATGACATCATAATTCATCATTTATATTTTATTATGAAAAGATTACATGGCATATCATACATGCATCATCTAGCTATAATTTTTTTTAATCTCATATGATGCATGTCGTAGTCATTATCAAGCATTAATTTAATTCTTATTGAAATTAAGGACATTGACATTCTAGGTGAATGATCAAAGTTTATAATGCCTAGGTAGAAATGCATGAACCCTTAGTTTAGGGAGAACATGACTTTCACATCTCACCAAGATCATAAGTTGACTTGAGTGTATTTTGAGATACATTAGAAACAAGTGAGATGTTAGGGTAATGAATGAAACTCAAGGTGTTGATTAATGTGAATCCTATTGAGTTTTAGGTTCATCAAAACATGAATATAAATGAACTCCAATCATTGGGAAAGTTAATGTACAAGTCATGTGCATTTAGCCCAAGGAACATGGTTAGAAATTGTTTTTGAAACCTATTTTAAAGCTATCTTGGAAAACCTTGGTGAAGACTATCTTTTGATAGATCTTATAATTAATGAATTGGATACAAAATAGAGTGAAACATTGAAGTATTTCAATGGTTTCCATTTTTGTGTCAATCTTTGAAAAAGGGAGTTATTTTCGTATAAAATTATTTTTCATTAATAGTATATGTCATAAATAATGTCTACACAAAATTTCAGGAGCTTTTAAATTTTGTACAATTATTTAGGAGTTTCTGAAATTCAGACTGAAATTGTTTTCAGAAATCAGAAACTCCCAATCGATCAGGTGATCGATTAGGACAACATCAATCGATTGGTCAATCGATTGTTAAATCGTTTCTGCGAGCACAGAAGCTCGCATATTCGATCCATTGATCAATTAAGGGAAGCCGTAATCGATCAGTTGATCGATTAAGGCATAGCGTAATCGATTGGGACCCAACACCAATCGATTGGCATGACTGAAACTGTCTGTTTTCAGTCAGTTAACCGAATTTTGAGTAACCTAACAATCCCTAGCCCCTTGAAATACTTTTATAAGTATATTTGGGTAAATTTCATTATGAAATCAAAAAGGAAGTTTGTTTGGTGAAACCTATAGGGTTAGAGAGAGGTTTTGATTTAAGTTTTAAATCTCAAAATCTCATAACCTCGAGTTGAGATTTCCTAAAGTTTTAAGAACTCAAAAATCATTGTTGGTGCAATGATAGAGGGTTAGAGCATGTTTTGAGGGGGAGGTCTTCTTTAAAAGAATGTGTTTAAATTTTTATTTTTTGGATAAGTAGAAGAATGAAGATTAGGAATCGTCATTATGATGAATGCTCAAGATTGAGCATGGGTCAAATGGAAGGTATGGGACTTTCATTGGGCATGTCTTTGACCATATAGACTCTCGGAGAGAGTTTTTGATGTGTATCAAAGGGGGAGAAGATTGAAAGGCTAATAGGGATTAGTCTTTCTCAAACATATTGTCAAACATCAAAAAGAGGGAGATTGTTGGTGCAATCTTTGTTAGGTTAGGGTTGACCTAGTTTGACTAGGCTCGAGTGAGCTTATGTCTGGTAAGCTTAAGGTTGGATGTTTCAATGTTTGATAATGATGTTTGAATATCGCATGATGTTTGAATATCATGTGAGTCAAGTGGGTCAAGGTTGACTAGAGACTTGACTGGAAAAAGACCTAGTGGAACTAGGCACACCTAGTGAAACTAGGTGAAGTCCAGGTGGATCGGGGGGGATCGCACACTGGCATAGGAAAAGACGTAGTGGGACTAGGCACACCTAGTGAGACTAGGTGAAGTCCAGGTGGATCGGGGAGATCGCACGCTGGTATGGGAAAAGAAGTCCAGGTGGATCGGGGAGATCGCACGCTGGCAAGGTGGAAGTCTATCGAGAGACTAGACCTAACTCGAGGGTTAGGTAAACCTGGTTGGGAATCAGGTTAAGTCCTAGCTGGGAGCTAGGCAGGAGAAATCCAGGTTGGTCAAAGGGGTTGACCGGACACTTGGTAGGGAAGTCCTAACAGGTCATGGTTGACCAAGGTTAGGCAAGGGAACCCTAGACTTGTGCACACAAGTTAGGGTTGGACTCAATTGATTGGGTAATCAATTTAAGTTTGGTTTCTCGCAAACAGAAGCCTTTTTGATTGATTGGGTGATTGATTAAGGAAGGTGTGGATCGATTGGGTAATCGATTGGGAGAAATAAGTTGCGGGAACAAAAGGTGGTTGAATCGATTTGGCAAACGATTCAACCTTCTCTTAATCGATTGATCAATCGATTAAGAGGTCCGGTAATCGATTACGGCAGTATTGCGCGAGAGCACAGAAAGGTGCTGAATCGATTCAGCAATCGATTAAGGTTGTTCTTAATCGATTGGCTAATCGATTAAGCTTCAAAAAATAGTCGTTGAACGGCTAAGTCTGACGTGGTAATCGATTGAGTAATCGATTAGGAAACTCTAGGCGTCAGGTATATAGGGTTTTCACGCAGGTTTGAAGTGGGATCGCTCGACAAGGCTTGCGCAGTTCTTCTCCTCCTTCCTCGCCATTTCAAGAGAAGCTTTAGGACATAATGTTGCTGCACTTCCAAAGTTCTAGAGGCGATCTCAAGCTTGAAGAAAGCAAGGAAAGCAAAGAGAGTTTGTTGTTGTAAATCTTGTAAAATTTCCTATTGTATTTGCTTCCTCTTGTTGTATTCTTCTTGTAAGCTTGTAAGAGGTTTCTCCACCTCAAGAAGGAGATCTTTCATAGTGTATGAGAGAGTGAGGAGAGTGGATCCTTGAATTAGTCACCTCAAGGAGGTGGATACCATGTAAATCCTTGAGTGTTAGCAGTACTTGGAGTCTTCCGCGGCGACAAATCTTCGACAAGCAAATCGGAGCTAATCACCCCCCTTCTAGCTCTCCTACCGGACCCGACAAAGGCAATGTTAACTCCCTTGATTTACTTAGTCTCCACCTCCTTGAGGTAACTAATCCAAGGATTCACACGCACAACCAAGCTCCACTATGCTCTTCTCTTTTAAAATCAAACTTGAAGGTGGAGAAACCCTCACAAGGTACTCTCTTCCTCTTTTACAAGATGAGATTTAGAATATGAGGAAGAGAATAGACTATGGAAGTTTTAGACACGTAGAAGAGGATTTAACAATCACAATTCGTAACCTCTTCATGTCCCAAAGCCTCCTCTTAAATAGAGGAGAGAGCTATTAACAAACAGCTCTGCCCCGACACCAGTTGACTGCCCTCAAGACCAGTCGATTGATGTCCGAGCAGTCGACTGGTGTCCAACCAATGACTCTATTTTTTAGCAGACCAGTCGACTAGTGCCTAGACCAGTCGACTGATATTTCTATGAGTTTCTTCTCGACGTTGCTAGTCCACTGCTTCCTTTGCCAGTCGACTGCCCAACTTACAAACTCACTCTCAACCTCTCCGTAGTCTATCTTTCGCGTATGCCTCAAAGTCCACTTCCTTGGCTTGCCCTTTGAAGTTCTTTTCTTCGGCTCTCGTCCCTCAAATGCGCACACAAGCCCACAGCTTGTCTCTATGTCATCCTTCGCATATGCCTTTGAAGTTTACTTCCTTGGCTCGTCCTTTGAAGTCCTCTTCCTTTACTCTCGTCCCTCGGATACTTCACTCCATGTTCCTCATGTGTGGCTCACCAAGTCCTGCAAAAACAAATACATACATCAAATCAATATAAAAATCTAACTTAATCGATACACATATCAAAACTAATGATCTACCTGATTAAATTTGGGTCGATTGCACGGTTGCACCAACAAATTGGACAATTATACACGCCTGAACAATAATATAAATTGTCCATGTAATAAAAAATCAAAATGGAACATCTTTGGTAATTTAGAAAAGAGGACACCTTTTAACTTTGCTATATTTAATTTATCTAAAAAAAATTATCAAACTTGTAGTTAGTACCGTGTAAATTTTACCAACATTGAATATATTAAATATTTATTATAGTAATTGATCATGTTGCGAGGTGAGATGGACTCCCAAAAATAAGATGGTCTCCTAAAGCTCACGAGTTGCTGACGTGGGCTCCGGTGTTCGCTCCTGGCCTACAAGACAAAGACTGTTAGAATCCGTCGGGAAAAGTCACGGCCGGTAAGGCACTCCGACAGTCAAGTCAGTCCCCGATGGTGGTAGAGCAAAAGGAAAACAATAGAACAGTAAAATTGCATTATCGCACGTACCTGGGGCGTGTGGAGTGGAGAGGCTTATATAGCCCGGGAAGCTGACAGCTGCTGCCCAACCTGCCATCTTTTGTCCCGTAACGAGGACAGGACAAGGCATGCCCAGAGGTGGCAGGGTAATGTGTCGCATACCGGAATAAAGAAAAAGACACTGTCAACTTAAAGGCCAACGTCGTCGGGCGCCGCTCGGCCTGACACAGAGGTAGGTGGTCGTAGTACGGGGGGGGGGGGGGGGGGGGGGTTAGGATATGGCAGGGAGATCATGGCATCAGCGAGATACTCGCGGTTGTGCCGGAATGATGCCATACCCGCGCCGACCCCGTACTCCTTCTGCGCTGGTCCTGTGTCAGGGAGCGGTTGTTCTGGTGAGTCACGACAATACCTCAAACACGAATGCCGACTGGGGGCACAGAACGAGGAGGCCGACTAAGGGCCTAGAGCAGCGGTGCCGACTGAGGGCACCGGATGAGGAGGTCGACTGAGGGTCTATAGTAGCGGTGCCGACTGAGGGCACAGGATGAGGAGGCTGACTAAGGGTCTAGAGTAGTGGTGCCGACTGAGGGCACAGAATGAGGAGGTCGACTGAGGGCCTAGAGTAGCGGTGCCGATTGAGAGCACAGGATGAGGAGGCCCTCACCGACTGAGGGCCTAGAGTAGCGGTGTCGACTGAGGGCAAGAGATGAGGAGGCCGACTGAGGGCCTAGAGTGTTGGTGCACTTCGGTGATACCTCAAATAAAGCCTCCTCTGGCTCGGGCTTACCCCAGGAGCGTGGGCCGCCACGCGTCAGCTGGGAGCCGAACCGAGAGGGGTGCGGGGGTAGGCCAGTGATAGTCTGGATGCTCGGTTAGGCCAATTCTGAGGAATGTGGGTCGTCATTCGCCCGATTAGGGATACTGAGCCGAGTGGTGTGTGAGCGTATAGCTGCATATGTCTTCAAGATGCTTTGAGTTTGAGATTCCCTCGACTCGGGAGAACTGAGATTCAGTGGCGCTGTGCATCGAGTCTTCTTGGACTCGGGCCTCCCGACCCAGGCCTTCTTGAACTCGGGAGCCTTTTGGGGGCTTCCGCCCCCTTTAGTCTCAATGATTATCTTTTACCAGGGCCTATCCCTTCTCGTTCTCGAGGAAACTAAGCCGAGCTGCTCATATAAGCCTTATATCCCATGGGCTCCTGAAGCTCACAAATCTATCTCCTACCGGCCTGCCGGACCAGGCTGCACGTAAGCTGGCCCGGGATCAGTAATTATGGAATTATAATTTTTATAATACATTCGATTAATTTAAGATTTAGATGAGACATTTATATTTTAGACACAGAAATAATAATATTAAACTGTTCTGGATGACCGTCGGATGGTTAAAGACGAGAATGGATGGTTGAAAACTAGAATGAGACGTCCTTTTACTTGAGTTTTGTCCTTTTACTTAATTTATCTTAAAAAAATTATCAAAACGGAATGTTAGATTTTTAAATTATTCGTCACGAATATTTTATCTCAGTAATTGATGATAAATTTCAATTGGATCGTATTCATCGCTCAAGATTCGTTATCATTAATTTTTGCTTTTTCTAATGCATCATCCATCTAAAAAAATCTAAATAAAAAACGAAAGAAATAGAATGCCAATTTTGACGCGCATGTAATTTCAACGTTCGCCGAACCCATCATGTCAGACCTTTTTTTAATTGGTCAACACACACTGATTCCTAATCAACGACCCATTCGTGGTAGATTCGTTGCTCCAGATGGCAAACGGTAGACCGAAGTTCATGGGGGCGGCGGAGTCCACACGCTTCTAGCAGATTCATGGAACGGAACGGAGTCCCTGAGGCGGCGAGAAAAGAAACGTGTTGATTAATCAAAAAGTAATTGCACTTTCCGGCATCTACGCGCTATAAAAGCCCTGCCCCGTTCTATTCTTCTTCCCAACCCAAATCGATTACAAGCCCTAATTAATTAAGCAATTTGTTGGTCGCCGGTCTTCTCGATCAATTCGATCATGGCTTTCTCCAGCGCGCAGTGGCTCGGCTCTCTCTTCAGCTCCGGCGGCGGGCAGGGCAAAGCGGTCCCCGACGGCGGATGGTCGGGGAAGAAGGAGGATTCTGTCAGAGAGGAGGAGAGGAAGAAGCCCGCCGACGCGGCTGCGAAGGGGAACAGCGGCCGCTACGACAGCGTCCAGCAGAAGTGGCGATTCGCTATGGAATTTGACGGCCTTAGTTGCTTCGAAAATATTGTTTCCAAGTGATTCACGGGCTTAATTGCTCAGAAAATATTGTTCTTTTTTTCCTTATATTTGTTATTCGAGATGATACATAATAGATAACAAAATTAATTGAATTTCCAAGGGTTTTGCTCTGATTTATAGCAGTTCATCCAGAAAAAGTTTCAAACACTGAATCAACTATATTTATATATATGGCCTCCTGTTTAATCTTCGAAATGATTTACAACGAACAATTAAATAATAGATGGTTATAGCATTAAACTATCAGTTTAACTTCACTCGCCGATGACTCTCGCGGCGGCGGCGGCGGCGGCGGCGGCGAGAATTCGAGGGGGAGGATTGGAAGCTCTGATTCACCATTAAGCATGCTCAGTATTTCGTTGCTGGTTGGGCGAGCGGATGGAATCTTTTGCAGGCATAAAAGTGCAACCTTGATGCAGAGAAGAGCCTGCTCCATGTCCACAGCGCGGAGACCAGGGTCGACGAGATCAAGAAGTCTCCCAGAACGAGCGAGATATCTCGCCCATGACATGAGGTTAGCTCGCTCCCGGTCTGATGCAGCGACGATGGACGTCATCACTTGCAGTGGTCGTCGGCCGGAAACGATGACCAGGAGAAGAACGCCGAAGCTGTAGATGTCGGACTTCTCCGTTAGCACCCCGCTGCTGCCAGTGTGCTCCGGGGCGAGATAGCAGAGGGTGCCCCTCCGGCTCGGCGTGCTGCTGCTCGTTCTTTGGAGAGGAGAAGTGAAGTGCTGTTCGTCGCTCTGCCACCACCGTAGCCGCTCTCTGCTGCCGTAATTGGTGCTCTTAGACTTGGTGAATGCTTCTGGCTGCGGTTTATGGCGGCGCAGCAGCAGCTCCTCGTAGAACTCCTCGCGCCACCATTCCCTCGTCGGCCGGCTCTTGTTTCCCCTCTTTGCCCGCCTCTCTTGATACAGTGATGCCCACCATTCGGCTCCGCGACGAATGATGTTCTTCTTCTTCTTCTTCCCTGTTGCCTGATCATCACTCTCCCATGTCGGAGCTTCCTTCTTGGTCTCCGATTGAATCCACTCCGTCAAATAGTCCTCGGCACGGTCACATGACACAGATTTCGGCCTCTGCTTCCGCCACCGGTCTTTGCCCGGAAAAGCCCCAATTTTCTTCTTGCGGTTGCCCTTCTCGCTTCCGGGAATCGCCTCGTCCATCTCATCGTCGATGCTGGCGCTATCTAGAAGAGCTTCGACCTCCGAAGCAGACGCCGGCTCCACAGTGCTCGCCGGCGAGGCCACCGACGTATCCGACGCGCCGTATGCCTCGACGTCGTCGAACCCCGTCTCCGTCGACGTCGCTCTCTCCCCGGTCTTTGCGACCGCGACGCCTAGGGTTTCGTCCTCGGAGGCGGAGAGGGGGACGCGATGGAGGCGCGCGAGGCCGAAGTCGGCTATCTTGGCGGCGAGCCCGTCGTCGAGGAGGATGTTGCTGGGCTTGATGTCGCCATGAATCACCGGCGGAACGCAAGCGGCGTGGAGGAAGTGGAGGCCGCGGACGACGTCGAGCACCACAGCAAACCGCCTCGCCCAATCCATCATCTCCGGGCACCGGCGTCCCAGCAGCGCGTCCTGGAGGCTCCCCTTTCGCATCAGATCGTAGACTAAGAGGAGCTTCGGCTGCCGCCGCCTCAGCGATGCCCCGACGGCCTCCAACGCTTTGAACGCGCCCTCCCGGCGCCACCATCGCCACCGAAGACGACGGTGCTCCCGGTCGCCGTCGACGACGCAGAATCCGATTGCCGGGACGACGGCGGAGGCGGCGGATGGCACGGAGAGGAACCGGGAGGCAAGGGCGAGCTCGTTAAGGAACTCACGCTCGCCGCGAAGGGATTCACGGGAGCCCATGACCTTCACCGCGAATTCCTCGCCGGAGGGGAGGGCGACTCGGAAGACCGGACCAAAGCCGCCGTGGCCGAGGAGGTGGGAGGGGGCGAAGAAGCCGGTGGCTCGGCGGAGCTGAGCGTAGGAGAACTGGCGGAGATGTCGGGAAGGGGTCCGGGTCCGAGAAGGGGAGGGACCTCCGCTGTCGCCTCGGCGAGCATGGCGGCGGAAGAGGAGCACGGCCAGGGCGGCGACGAGGACGGCGGAGGCCCGGCACATCCGCAATCATCGAGTATATATAGATATATATATCGAGGATAAACATGTTATATAATAAATATGATTTATATAAATAAAAAAATCTACAAAACAAGCAAACAAATCCCCCAATAAATAAATTAACAGGAATAGTCTTCAAATCATGCCAAAATAAATAAAATAAAATACACGCCGAAGAAAAATGTAAGATGTGAATAGACAACTGTAAATTTTTTAAAGTTGAATTTATTTATTTTTCTAGATGAAACTTAAAATATACGGACACGAGCAAGATGCGTGTTGAATAAGTAGACGAAAGTCGAAAAAAACATGATAGTGACCCGCTAAAACACATGGTATTGGCGAATTAGGTTAACTCCACCTACAATACTAGAAAATTGATGATCTTCTCTTTATTTTATAAGTCAAAAACATTTCCACGTAAAAGATTAACTCGATAACAAAAAAAAAATTATGTCTGTTTTTTAGGGTGCATTTGATTAGAGATTATCCTTGATAATTTTAATTATTCATTCAAGATTTTTAACGAAAATCTTGTTTGATTTTAATAATCAGTGATTCTCAAATAATGATCTATGTCTGAGTGACCAAATTAAAAATTAAAAAAAAACCAAATTCACAAGAAGAGATAACCAAATAACTTTCTTGATTGATTGATACAATTTATCTATGAGATACACAATTTATAGGGACATTAGAATACTTAGTCAAATAAAAATTAATAACAAAACTGTTAATTAACAGATTTATAAAGAATATGTTAATTAATATATTAATAAGAAAATATCTAATAAATATTAACGGATTAAACAGAATTCGAGTCACCAAATTCTAACAATCTCCACCTTGACGTGAATTCCACAAATCTTCAAAAAGAACATTCTCCACCTTTTCCACAAAAGCCCCACAGGCAAATCTCAGCATCTAACACAACCAAGTCCAAGTAATGCTTAAACTTAACTATAGGAAGTGTCTCACATCAATGTGCTTTGTCCTCTCATGAAGCATCTGATCCTTCGTGAGGAAAATGACACTCTGACTATCACAAAAGACTGTAGTAATCTGCAAGTCTTCGCTAAGCTCACTGAAGAGTCCTTTTAACCAAATAGCTTAATTATAAGCTTCCCGTAAGTGATCTACTTTTATCAATATCACCTTGTGACGGCAACATCACCTATTATTGTGGATCCCTGTAGAACATATAAATTGGCGGTTTTCCTTAGTCCCTTCATCACAACAAGAGACCCTTTACTGACCTTCACAACTCCACCTTCACCAGTGTACTTGTACCCTTTAGAATCAAGAATACTCAAAGAGATCATATTTCTCTTCAAATCAGGAACGTGTCTCACATTACCAAGTGTCCGAATGGCACCATCAAGCATCTTAATTCTGACCGTACCAATACCAGCAATTCTGCAAGATGTATTATTGCCCATCAAAACGGCACCACTCGAAACCTTTTCATATATTGAAAACCAGCCCCGATTGGGACACATATGAAACGTACAACCAGAATCAAGAATCCATTCCTCACTCTGCTTCAAATCAGCATCAGAGGCAACGAGAAGTTCACCATTACTGTAATTTTTGGCAACATCAGCCTCACCAGACTTCTCTGATTGTTTTTTCCTCGAATTTTCACCTGCCCTTTTATTCTTATTCTGCAGCTTATAACATTCAGATTTGATGTGATCCTTCTTCTTGCAATAATTACAGATCTTATCGCTATTTCTGCCCCTGATATTACCATCAGAGTCTTTCTCCTGAGTCCTTCCTCGAATAATAAGACCCTCACCCTGAGCCTCAGATCCTTCGACAAGCTGTTTCATTTTCTCTTTTGAAAATAATGAATCATAAACTTCATTCAAAGTAAGAGTATCACGACTATATAAAATAGTATCTCTAAAAGCCGTATATGACGAGGGTAAAGAACATAGTAAGATCAATGCTAAATCTTCATCGTCATATTTGACCTCCAAAGCCTCTAAGTCAGAGACAATTTCCTTAAACACGGTTAAGTGATATCTTAACGACGTACCCTCTGTCATGCGATAAGAATACAAACGTTGTTTCAGACCTAGTTTGCTCATAAGACTTTTTCTCATGCACAACTGCTCCAGTTTTAGCCATAGTGCAGCAGCGGATTTCTCCTTCAAAACATCCTGTAAAATCTCATTCGATAGGTGAAGGTAGATCTGAGATAGAACTTTTCGATCCTTAGGTTCCTTTTCCTCCTTTGTCCATGTCGAGGGCATATTGTCTATCCCGAACAGTGTGTCGTCCAAGTCCATATGCGCTAGCACCGCTTGCATCTTAACCTTCCACAGCTTAAATCTGGTGTTGCAATCCAAAAGCGCAATATCATACTTCATGCTTACCGTTGTCCTCGTTTGAAATCCTCAAAACTAACCTTGCTCTGATACCACTTGTTACGAGATTAGAACGGAAAAACGACAACAAGAATAATAGAGAACACACCAGATTTACGTGGAAAACCCTTGACAGGAAAAAACCACGGGTAGAGGAGGAAAAATCACTAAGAACGACGGAATACAAAGTCGACAACTCTTATATCATAATAAAGTAAAGAGAAGTAGAGAAAAAGAGAGGTAGAGAAAAGAAAGAAGAGATAACCAAATAACTTTCTTGATTGATTGATATAATTTGTCTATGAGATACACAATTTATAGGGACATTAGAATACTTAGTCAAATAAAAATTAATAACAAAATTGTTAATTAACAGATTTATAAAGAATCTATTAATTAATATATTAATAAGAAAATATCTAATAAATATTAACGAATTAAACAGAATTCGAGTCACCAAATTCTAACAGCCTGTGTGTTGCACTATAGCACAGTCCTGGCACACTCCTATCAAAGCAAAGTAAACTTTAGATCGCATCCACATCCACCATCCTTATAAAACTTATGATCACCATTAATACCTTATATTATAAAAAATAATATTATATCTTTTATTGACATGAATCCATGATGAAATAAAATTACTTTTCATTTTAATTTTTATTTAATAATAAAAATTGACATATAAAAAACATGTTATCTGATATGTGGGTTATTGGTCCACTTTGATATTAAATTAATTTTTATATGGGATGACCCATCACAGTAGCTTGCTACTAGAGTTTTTATGTGTCGCCTGTGTGTTGTACTATAACACAGGCTTGGCACACCCCTATCAAAGCAAAGTAAACTTTAGATCGCATCCACATCCACCACCTTTATAAAACTTATAATCGTCATTAATATCTTATATTATAAAAAATAATACTATATCTTATATTGACATGAATCCATGATGAAATAAAATTACTTTTCATTTTAATTTTTTATTTAATAATAAAAATTGATATATATATATATATATATTATATATATATAATATATATATATATATATATATATATATTATCACTAAACATGTTATTTAAATTGTGTAGATTCCCGTGGATCTCACGGGTATTATACTAGTTAAACTTAAAAATTGAGTTTAAAATTTAACTTTGAATTAATTTAATTTTTTAATTAAATTAAATTTAAAGGTTTAAATTATAATTTAAATTAAATTAAGTTACATTTTAATTAAGATTAAGATTGAATTAGTTAATTTTAATCACACTAGTAATTTTAATATAATATATGATTTGAATAGTAATTAGTGTAGCTCTCTCACAATATTCCCCTTAACTTGTTTTAAAAATTATGTTTAAACATTTAGTTTATAAAATTAAGTTAAAAATTAAAATTAAAAGCTAAGTTTAAAATTTAACTTTAAATTAAGTTATTTTTTAATTAAATTAACTGTAAAGGTTTAAATTATAATTTAGATTAAATTAAGTCAAATTTTAATTAAGATTAAATTTAAATTAAGTTCAATTTTAATTAAGATTTAATTTAGATTAAGATCAATTTTAGTTAAATTTAATTAATATTAAAATTGAATTAAGATTAAGATTGAATTAAGTTAAATTTTAACTATGATTAAAATTGAATTAAGATTAACGGTAAACATTCAATCAACAAATTTAAATTAAGTTATCTTTATTCATCTCATCCAGTCTAGATTTTCAAACAAGAAAATCATATAGTTTTGTGAGATTAGTTAATTATTATTCGAGGGTTATCTTAACTTGAGTTGGATTATGTATAGCTTTGGATCTCGCAAACGAGCTTCCTTGGATATGTTTTCAGACTGTGATGAGTCACCTGAACGTCATTAGAAGTAATCACATGTCTTAGACAAAGCTTCCAATTAGTCTTACTTAGAAAATTACTACTATTCCTTAATTTTATCAAGTTAACATTTAACCCTAAATTACCTAATCCTAGGTACCCAGACGGGTGAGGTTTGATTTTGAAGTACTAACTAATTTGGTGCTTCCCCCT
>JAGFNQ010000355.1:58070-172848 GCA_024364735.1 Boesenbergia rotunda | reverse complement strand
GACATCTGACTATCACAAAAGACTGTAGTAATCTGCAAGTTTCGCTAAGCTCACTGAAGAGTCCTTTTAACCAAATAGCTTTCTTATAAGCTTCCCGTAAGTGATCTACTTTTATCAATATCACCTTGTGACGGCAACATCACCTATTATTGTGGATCCCTGCAGAACATATAAATTGACGATTTTCCTTATTCCCTTCATCACAACAAGAGACCCTTTACTGACCTTCACAGCTCACCTTCACCAGTGTACTTGTACCCTTTAGAATCAAGAATACTCAAGAGATCATATTTCTCTTCAAATCAGGAATGTGCCTCACATTACCAGTGTTCGAATGACACCATCAAACATCTTAATTCTGACCGTACAAATACTAGCAATTCTACAAGATGTATTATTGCCCATCAAAATGACACCACTCGAAACCGTTTTATATGTTGAAAACCAATCCCGATTGGGACACATATGAAACGTACAACCAGAATAAAAAAATCCATTTCTCACTCTGCTTTAAATCAACATCAGAGGCAACGAGAAGTTCACCATCACTGTAATTTTCAGCAACATCAGCCTCTCCAGACTTCTCTGATTGTTTTCCTTCGAATTTTCACCTGCCCTTTTATTCTTATTCTGCAGCTTATAACATTCAGATTTGATGTGACCATTCTTTTTGCAATAATTACAGATCTTATCGCTATTTCTGCCCCTGATATTACCATCAGAGTCTTTCTCCTGAGTCTTTCCTCGAATAATAAGACCCTCACCCTGAGCCTCAGATCCTTCGACAAGATGTTTCATTTTCTCTTTTGAGAATAATGAATCATAAACTTCATTCAAAGTAAGAGTATCATGACTATATAAAATAGTATCTCTAAAAGCCATATATGACGAGGGTAAAGAATACAGTAAGATTAATGCTAAATCTTCATCGTCATATTTGACCTCCAAAGCCTCTAAGTCAGAGACAATTTCCTTAAACACGGTCAAGTGATCTCTTAACGACGTACCTTCTGCCATGCGATGAGAATACAAACATTGTTTCAGACCCAGTTTGCTCGTAAGACTTTTTCTCATGCATAACTGCTCCAGTTTTAGCCATAGTGCAGCAGCGGATTTCTCCTTCAAAACATCCTATAAAATCTCATTCGATAGGTGAAGGTAGATCTGAGATAGAGCTTTTCGATCCTTACATTCCTTTTCCTCCTTTGTCCATGTCGAGGGCATGTTGTCTATCCCGAACAGTGCGTCGTCCAAGCCCATATGCGCTAACACCGCTCGCATCTTAACCTGCCACAGCGTAAATCTGGTGTTGCGATCCAAAAGCGGAATATCATACTTTATGCTTACCATTGTCATTAATCCCGTTTGAAATCTTTAAAACCAACCTTGCTCTGATACCACTTGTTACGAGATTAGAATGGAAAAACGGCAACAAGAATAATAGAGAACACATCAGATTTACGTGGAAACCCTTGACAGGAAAAAATCACGGGCAGAGGAGGAAAAACTACTAAGAACTATGGAATACAAAGTCGACAACTCTTATATCATAATAAAGTAAAGAGAAGTAGAGAAAAAGAGAGGTAGAGAAAAGAAAGAAGAGATAACCAAATAACTTTCTTGATTGATTGATCCAACTTGTCTATGAGATACATAATTTATAGGGACCTTAGAATACTTAGTCAAATAAAAAATTAATAATAAAACTGTTAATTAAAAGATTTATAAAGAATCTGTTAATTAATATATTAATAAGAAAATATCTAATAAATATTAACGGATTAAACAGAATTCGGGTCATCAAATTCTAACATAACTACTATAATTTTATATATTATTCTCAGGTATATATATATGCAAAATGACAAACAAAAGAATTCAGAAGTTGATTCAGAATATTAGGAAGCGATCTAGGGGGCATGAATCAAATAATAGGCATCAAGATGAAGATGAATCACATGACACAACGTCACATTCATCATTGCCTCAGAGGCAACCAAATAGATGTGGAAGGACTGTAATGAAGGATGTTCATGCATTACATCATGATGATTTTCTATTTGTAACATTTAATGAAAGAGGACAACCTTATGGAGATTTACAACCGGTATTGGCAAATTATGTGGGGACCATAGCTCGGAATGGAACTTTGTTGCCCCTTAGTTTTTTAGACTGGAGAAAAATACCAAGGAATCGGTTGGAAGAAGCATGGAAGCTTGTTATTGTAAGTTGACAAGTGCTTAATATAACATATGAATTTAAATCATTAACATATTTAATTCTATGTTTATATGCACGATTCATAATCTCCGATCAACACCAAGATATTGTGATGCAAATGATGGGGGTTGCGTGGAGGCGATGGAGGACTGAAGTTAAAGCTACGTCTTATGACTCAAATACTTCATTAGAGGAGCTTGTGTCCATTCGCCCTATTCCTCATGGGCTCGCTATAGAAGTCTGGGAAAGATTATGCCAATACTGGAAGGCTAATGAGGTAATCACGAGTATTTGATTATATATTTTTCATATATAGTTATGAATATTCTAAGTAAAATGTAAAAAAAAAATTACAGAGAAGTTCAAAAATTAATCGAGAAAATGCAAAAAAGAAAAAGGGAACTCATGCACAAGGACGAACGAGTACTCCTACTCTGGAAGACAAATTTGTAAGCATCAAATCATAATTTTTTTTGCCAACAAGTTCCATATTACTTATTTACTATTTGAACTTTAATGTTATAAATAATTCATGTTATATGCTTCTATGATTTTGTAAATATAGATTAACAATGATATAGAATGTAGTTAACTTTTTAAGTATGCTGTTAATGATTGGTTCAAGTTTTTCTTTTCATTTATTTTGTAGTTTGGAATGTATGAATTAGCAATATAAGTTTTGTTGTTTGTAAATTTCTGTTATATTTTGTTGTATTTGTGGTATTGTTATTCATTAGATGAAAGAGAATGGTAGGAAGCCAACTCGCATCGAAATAATACATTTGAGTCGGAGAAGTAAAAAGAAAGGAGGTGCTCTAGTTGATGCTGAAGCCGAACACTATGAGGTAGTGATTTGTTATAATTTTTTAAAGTGGCTTTTCGATAATTTTTTCCATTTAATTTAAATTTTGTTTATTAGAATTTGTTGGACGAGGCTGTGCAACGTCGCCTACAAGACATGCTCGAGGGAACACAAGCAATGGAAGTACACGAGGATGCATTTCAGTTATATTTTCTTTAAACTTTCATATCATTTTTGTTAAAGCTTCTACAAAATGTATATGTATTAATTATAAGTTTTATGTAGTGATGTTTTCAGACCTGAGCATTCTGGTAGAGTTCGATGTCTAGGAGCAGGTGCACTGCCTAACCAAGTCTTCCCTGATCAATGTAGACGCAGCTCATTCTACAGGCAAAGCTATCAGTCTGCTGTAGATATTACAGAGAAATTCAAAGTAATGGAAGAACAAATGAAGAAAGATATGGAGATGCGTGAGTCACAGTGGCGACCAGAAATGGAGGCACAAAAAGCACAGCATCAGACAGAAATGGAGCAAATAAGACGAATGCAAGATCAATTCCAAAGTTTGGCACATGTTATGCAAAGTATGATACCTGGAACTGTTGGAGGGTTTAATGAACCTGAATTATTACCGACACAGGTATTTACATATTATATAATATTAAATGAATTAGACAGTTGCTTGTACAAGTGTATGATGTTAATTTTGATTAACTTTTACAGATGACAACTATAATGGGAAATATCATGCAGTAGCACATGCATGCCACATCAAATTTACAAGAAAATGATCATAGAGCTCCTTCATTAGAAGAATAAGATGGTTATTAGGTAAAATTTTAAAGGGGAAACATATTTTTGTTTGAGCCATCTTTTGTAATCATTAGTATGTTTTTTTCTTTTTAGAATTTATGTTTCTTAAAACTTTGATACTAATTCTGTGGATGTTAAAGTGGAGTTTTTTTATTTCCCAGTAATTCATTTTTGTTTTTGTCAAGTTATTTTGTTGGATACACAATATTTTTCCCATTGTTGAGTTGCTTGTGGAGGAATGGAATGGAAAAATCTATAAATTTTTTTTAAAAAAATAATTTTGGAGCGGTTTTAAACCGCTTCTAAAATAAGAAGATGTATACCCAATAGCTAAAATTGTACAAGTGGTGGATAACCACTTCAAAAGAAAACATTCCAAGCATTCAAAGCAAATGATCCTACATTATAATTTTTGAAGCGGTTAGGAACTGCTTCAATAATGAAGTAACAACAACACTTAAAGTCTGCTTCAAATGAAAACAATACATGTATTTAGGATAACTGCTCCTATATCTTTATTTTGAAGCATTTGATAACTGCTGCAATGGTAAAGCAACAATAGCATTTGTAAACTGCTTGTTATGAGGACATTTCCGATCGGTCAAAAACCGCTTCAAGAATAAGACAACATGAGTGGTTGCTAAAACACTCTAAGTACTTACATTTAGAAGCGGTTCTAAACCACTTCAAAAAATAACCATTTGGGCTGGTTTTTATTGTTTAACCACCGGTGGTTATTACACTATAGTAGACTCTAGGAGCGGTAGAAATAGGGCCGTAAATAAAACCGATTCTAATTTCTTTGAAGCGGTCAAAAAGCGCTCCTACATATTAAAAAAATTGGTTCTAAAACATCAGTTTTTTATAATGTCTTAACTTAAGCTTCCCCTTGAGCTCGAATTTCCTTGCAAAGGTACTTCTCTCCCTTTACCAACAATTGAGCAACCATTGCTCTCCCTTCACCTACTCCCCCTTGAATTTTGATTTCTTGCAAAGGTGTGTTGGTTTCTCACTTAAACTCAACACTTCTCTCTCTTTACCACACATCAAAAAGAACTCCAACAATATCCCAATTATTAGATTCTTTACCTTCTAATGACTATAAACATTGTGTATTAATCTCCCATAAGATTATACACAAGTTTACACTCATTTAGATACTATTTGACTTTGCTGAAAATAATTTTAGCCTGTATCAGTTGACTGAGATAGTTACTAGTCGATTGACCCCCATTGAAAAGTAACCTCACAGAATTATTAGTCGACTACCCCCTGAATCAGTCGACAATACCTTAATATCAACTTATTTCTACAATTTGAACTCAATTTCAGAAATACACCAGAAATTTTATAAATTTCCAAATATTCTCAAATTTATAGAGAGGTTTGTGATACCTGTGTCTACTTGAGAAAAATACATTTAAAAATGTATATATCTCAGATCCTAAGATTAACACAAAACCTCAAAACTAGCTAAATGATTCAATTGAACCTTGACCCAAAATCCTAGTTTTGGCTTCCTTTTGATATATCTACCCATACCAACCCACAATGCATCTCTAGCATTGGTTTATATGACATCCATACATTAAAACTAATTTTTCATGTAATATAATCCCAATGTCATATTTATTGCATGAAACTCAAGCCCAATTGTGCCAAAATCCAAGGATTGAGACTCAAATCTATCTCTAAATCCTTTGGCACACTTCATGGTCCATCTAAACTTCCGGGAGATATCCTCTCGAGATCCATTGACCATGGGTCCCAAATAGACTCTTAGAGTTCCCACTTGAGCTCTTAGCCTTAGCCACCTCCTTAGGTGACTCATCCACAGTTACTAGGCCACACCGGTGTACCTCCGATGATATTTGGCCCACAATCTTTACCTCTTTAATCTTGGACATCTTATCTTTAATTACTCTTCTCTTACCAATGTCTTGTGTCTTTCTAACATTTGACATTCTTTTGGTTTTGAAAGTACCTAATTTAACATTTTTAGATTTTTGACCACCCAAACACATGTCAAGTCCCCTAGATCTAATAATAAACCTATCTAGGGCTCTCTCCATTTCCTCAAGCCTTGACTTCAAGACTTGATTTTCCAATTCTAAAGTTCTAACCCTCGAGTCAACATGTCCATTTTGGACATTCCTAGACCTACCCACCTTCTTAAGCATATGTCTCCCCTTCTTGGGATTAATGCCTTGATCATTTACTACCTTCCTCCTTTTAGGCATGGTAGTTTGGGTTTTATTGGGTCAACCTTGGATAATGGTTTCCTAGGGTTATCTACCTTGTTAACCCTATTTCTATCATTATACCTAAATCCATGATTATGCTTGGGTAAATAATATACATTATTTCTAACAAACATATAAGCATTGAAAATTGGATTAAATTTTAAATAAGAGATTACTTTCCCTTTACCTTTGAAGCTACCCCTTGACTTGAGCTCCTCATCTTCTTCAATTTCTTCAAATGCCCTAGCTTCTTGAGCTCTTATTTTTTTGGGCATTTTGTGTGCTAGTGGCCATGCTCACCACACATGAAGCAAATTATATGATTCTTATCCTTGGCTCCATCCTACAACCCACATTAGTTTTTAAATGAATTGTACCGGGTTTAGAGTTTACCTCTTTTACCTTTTTGAGTGAAGGACACCTACTCCTGTAGTGTCCCATCTCTCCACACTCAAAGCACTTGATGTGTGATTTCCCACTCTTCTTGGTAGTTGAAGTTGAGAGTTGAGCTTCTAAGATCTCCACCATCTTGGATTGCTCTTCTTCTTCCTCACTTGAGGATGTGGACGATTCCAGTTTCTCCTCTTTGGATGTCGAGCTCGACTCAACTTCCAATTAATCCTTTTCCTTTTCTTGGACCAATGAGCCCTTATCCTTTGGCTCATCCACTTCTTGTTCTCGTGTAGAATTCTCATGAAGAGCTATCACCTTTCTCTATAGCTCATAAGTATTCTTGTATTTTCACCTACACATGACACAATATAAGAAGGTAATAAATTTAAAACAATTCTCGTTATCTCCTTATCCGACTCCGCTTCCTCCTTTTGTTCCTTGGTCCAATATCAAGGTTGGAGACACATCCCCTTTTTATCCATTGGAGCTTCAAACGGAACCTCCAATGCGGTCCAATAGTCCCAATCCATTTGGAACCAAGTCTCTAACCGTTTTCTCCAATAATCGAAATTATTTCGATCATATGGAGGTGAGATCCGTGTATCTCATCCTAGCGAACCTTCCAATTCCATCTTTGTCTTGTTCCTCTAGCGCCTTGCTCCTTTAGCGATTAGTCCAACAAGAGCGAACCTCCGCTCTAATACCACTTATTGGGGCTCGATCGTATAGCTAGAGGGGGTGAATAGCTGTTCACCCCTTGATTTGCGATTCTCTTCCTACACTTGTTAGAACACAACGGAATACAAAATAAAACTAAAACTAACAAGAAACACAAACCACTAAAACACGTCGATTTACGTAGTTCGGAGTTGACGCTCCTACCTCATAGCTGTCCGTAAGGTGAACGATCTTGATCCGTCAGTGGATGACTCCTTGGAAAGCCTCCGGCTAACTTGTGTAGCTCATTGTGTGTGGAGAAACCTCGCCACAAACTCACAACAACTCCTAAGCACTTGTAGATTACTAATAAACTTTACTCAAGCTTATTTTGTCAACTTTTGCTCATTCCAAACCGAACTCTCTAAATAGAGCACGTTCCTGAAACAACCATTACCAGTTGACTGCCAGCTGTTGAATTCGAATGTTATAACCCAACGTTCGAATTTCAGCCGACACCAGCTGACTACACAGATGATCAGTCAATTGATCTTTCTGTGACCTCTACTAGTCGACTACTCCCAGCAGCAGTCGACTGCCCATACCCTAAACCTAGGATTTTAACCTCGAGTATAATCTCTCTACACTCATTCTCACCCAACCAATCTAGACCTAGCCTTCTAATCTCCTTCATCAGCCTCGCGTCCCTCGGATGCCTTTCCATCCTTCACAATTTTCCTTTTGGAGCTTCCTTTGGCCTCGGTCCTTATTGTTGGGTCTTCCTTTGCCAAGACTTAGCCTTCTAGCCTCCTCCATCAACCTTGCGTCCCTCGGATGCCTCTCTATCCTTCACGTCTTGCCTTCTGGAGCTTCCTTCAGCCTCAATCCTTGACTTTCCTCATTTGTCAAGATCTCACTTGGAATTTCTTTGTTGTATCTATATCCTGTATACTCACAATATATATCAAATATAATAATAAATCTAACTTAAACCTTCGCCTAAACATCAAAACCTAGGTCACCTCGATTGCTCCAACAGGGGGTTGAAATAAATTTTTTCTAACGCAGAGACTGAAGAGGGAGTTGAGTTTGCATGCAGGAAGTTTAGGATAATTTTCCATATATATATCGACCCAAATCAATTCTATAAACTGTGATCTCATCTACTAATAAATTCGAACACCTGAAATATGAAAATAGGCATAGGGTAAAACTTTCCAATAGTGTGGACGAGGATTTTGTAAAGGTCAACGAGTGAGCAAAGCTTAAAAATACATGAAGATTCTAGATGATAAAAGACGATTTGCTCATCTCAACGCTATCGTTGATTTGTGTTAATTTCGCAGGTGTCGACATCTTCTCCCCGTCATCGTCTGGGCTGCACTTTGTGGTTCGTCATCTCCGTTGTTCACTTCCTAATCAAGTTTGGCGCCGTCTGTGGGAAGATATCTAAGCACCAGAAGGAACACTGTAATGGCAGATCTAGAGGGGCAACCCATCATTTTGACGCAGAAGGAGTTGGATCGTTTAGTCGCCAACGCCGACAGAGGAGTACTAGAGCAGCATCAGATTGAACATGTCGCCTCTCAATGAGCGACTCTGATGCAGGCTGAGATTCCAAGGGTGTCAACCTCTAACAATCGACATCGACGATCCGTCTCACCGCCGGGGGGCCCGACAATGATAGCCGGGGGGACAGGCGAGATTCCATAGGAGAAATGGAGAGGGCACAGTCCACCGCCTCCAGCGTTCTATAGCAGGAGGATGGATAGGGAAAGATCGAGGCTGTCAAAGTTCTCCTGAAATCTCTATCTACGCCTTTTGCTCCGTACATCGTAATGGATCCCATGCCCAAGAAGTTTCGTGGTCCAAGAATTGCTGATTATGATGGGAAAACGGATCCGGATGACCATATCTTCAAATTTGAAAATGTGGCCCTGTTACACCAATACACAGATGGTGTGAAGTGCAGGGTGTTCCTGAACACATTATTAGGGGCCGCCCAGAGATGATTTCAGAGGTTGCCTCAAAATTCCATAAACTCATTTTTAGAGTTTAGAACCATCTTCCTACATCACTTCGCCGGCAGCCGACGATACCAGTATATGACTCTAAACTTGTTCGGTTTAAAGCAGAAGAGCAAAAAGCCGCTGAAGGACTATATCTAATGGATCAATCGGGTGGTGTAGGATGTGCCGACGGCCACCTTAGATATCCTCATCAGTGCTTTCTCGTAAGGACTCTCTGAAGGAGATTACTTCAGGTCGCTGGTGAAGAAACCTCCGGCCAGCTTCGATGATTTATTGGGATGATTAGTTAAGCATGTCAACGTGGAGGAGGTTCAGTACGCCCGACGCAAAGATTCTACTGGAGTCCCTATCCAAATCCCGGTACGATCCAAGAGAAGAGAACCACCCGCTCCAACCCGAGCAAAAGATCCTCGCTCCGGGAAAGATTACTGGACCGGCAAGAAGAAGTTGGTGGAGACGGTGGACATAGAAGGACCTGAACTACCGATGAAATACTGCAACTTCCATGGCAGCACAACTCACTCTACGGAAGAGTGTTACACCCTAAAGAAGAGGTGATCTAAGGATGCGGACACCATACCACACAACAAGTGGAGCAAGGCGAGATATTGACGGAGATCTCCTTGCCGAAGTCCTTCCCCTCATCGACAATAGCCGGGGGAGGACAGATCCAGGCGCCAGATCCGGTCGCCATCGAGAGGAAGAAGCTGAGAGATAGTGCCCCACTAGTCTGTCTCCCCTGAAAGAGATCCTAAGAAAGGTAAAGGTTCGACTCACAGACCTATGTCGGGGCATGTTGGAGTCATCTCAGGAGGTTTGACTGGAAGAGAATCCCATCGGGCAAGGAAGGCCTATACCTGTTGTTAAATACGGTCAATTAAAATTCGATAGAATAAATTTTTCCAAAAAATATACTAGAAGATTTGGATTATTGGACTAGGGTAAAGGGGTTTCGGGCAAACTCTTAAATTACGAAAGGGTAAATAATCTAACCCTAGAGATTTATTGAGGTGGATTAAAATATATGGGAGGGTTAAATAGCTAAAACACTTACCCTAAGGGCAGGATTGGAATTTCTAAAAGTGGAGGGGCCTTTCTATAAAAATCTCCTCACTTAAAACCTTCTCTCCATTCACAATCGCCCGCAGCCAAAGCTGAATCGCCCGACGCCTTTCTTCTCCTTCGCGTGACCTAGCCGCAGGTGAAGCCACTACCGACGGCGATTTTGTTCCCTTACCGCTCGATCCGAGCAGAGAGCTTTCCTTCCTTCTCATCTCTTCTCTGCGAACCCTAGCCGTGGCTGAAGCTACTCCAACCCGATTTCTTCTTCTCCCACATTAGATGAGATCTCTTGTTTCTGGCCATAGGTTTTCGGTGAGAAGGGATTGCTGGGTTCATTTATGAAAATCATCATAGAGTGGATGGAGTTAGGGTTCTGGTAGTTGACTTCGGCCATAGGAAGGTAAGCCAACTTGCTTCTCCTGTTTATGTTCCTACCCGATCATCACAAGAGTGGTTGGCACAGGGTGAGCCCTAATTCGCCCCAATACAGGCTCTCCTCTGAACTTCTGGTGGATTGGAGTCTAACTAGGCTCCTAGGTAGTTTTCAACTCATGCCGTGTGGATTCTCCATTTTTCTCAGATTCTGGTTTCTTCCAATCTGCTACCGAGAGACTTCCCAGCAGGTAATTGATCATTGATTTCCTATCCACTCTTGTGTTCTCAAATTCTATTGATGATTGCAGTTTGAATTCCTGTTTAGAAGGGTTGATTGGTTTTGGTTTAAGCTTTAAAGGATTTCTGTATGTAGTTGATTGATTGTGGAAGTAATGGTGATGGTTCTGTTAGGTTAGTGATGTTGTAGTTGATTTCCTAATCAAATTGGTTGTGGCCTTGAGGGGGAGTTGAGACAATTGGTAGCACCTTGATGGTGCTTGCCGTGAGCTCTAATACTAAGGGAATGTTTGTTAGAGATGACAGTGAGATTGGTTTAGATTAGTTGGTAAATGATTTTATTTCCACATTAATCATGCTATTAAGAGAGGTTAACACATTGGATTAGATGTGATCCATAAAGGTGTTTAATCAAGGAATGATGATTAGTTGAAACCAATCATTAAGTTAGGGACAATTAATCACCATTGGATTAGGACCCCCTAATTAAATGATGATTTGGTGGTGGAAGTGGGTCTAGACCTAATTTAACCTAAGAATGGATTAGATTAGGAACCCTATATGGGATGGAACCTAATCTAATCTTTGGATGAATTAGATTGGACTAATGAGGGATTTGATCAAAATTAATTAAAGAATAGCAATTAATCCAACTTAACCATCAACTAGATTAACTAAGGGTTGTTACGACTAGGGTTAATCTTAATATGGTTTAATTGTTAGCTACTAGTATTTGTGCCAATAGCTAAGAATATACCTTTGATATAGGGCATTGATTGGATTTAACATGCTGATTATCGGACTGGAGGTTCTTTTCTGATACGAGCATCTCTCTTGAGGCGGGTACCTCTGACTTATCTCTTTTGATAATTGTCATATTGCAATGCATGGTTTGTTATAGATAGAAGTAAGTTTATATGTTATATCTGCCTTAGTATACCTCTACTTGACATCTGTTACTTATTCTTGAGATGATCTTCCTTTAGTTTTATACAGTCTCGATGGTTGCCATGTGTATATACATGCATAGATGTAGTGATATGTCCTCTTGCATTTGACATTGATGGATCACTAGTTACTTTTTCAGTATACCTATACATAGCACCCTGAGGTGATAGATGAGGACTTGGTGGATGTTGTATGTGTTAGTGTCATGCACCATCCTTGCATTATTGCATGGTAACGATCATCGACTCCTTTGTAGTCTGAGCCCATCGCTAGTTACATGAGGATATGCACACATATCCACTCAGGAGTAGTGGCTACCATAGGGTGTGTGCATTTGCCCTGTCTTACTTCGCTCGACCACTATTTGGAGGGTGGTTCCGAAGCGTGGTAGCAGCCAGGGATTCCTTCTCGTCCAGAGGCACGAGAAGATGAGAGCGAGACTCCCCCATTGCTTGGGGTAGGAGGGTGCCCTCCGCCAGCATCCTGTCTACTTGGTCACTCAGGAGCAGTGATAGCAGGGTGCGTACAGTTGTCATAGCCCTACCCACGCGGACGCTCATTTATAATAGGTGGACAGTGGCTTGACTGGTGTCAGAGGTGACACATGTCATTGCACCATGTGCATATTTTGTATCGTGCATTTGTTTATGCTTGCTGCATTTGTTTACTGCATTTTGATTGACATTCACATACAGGAAACATGTATACCTTGGATTATGTGTTGTACTGGTTCTATAGGGTTTCCACCACCCTGCAGGATAGATGGATTCTGGTATGTACCTACCTTCAGTATCTTCAGTGTATGCATTTTCTATTGTATATATGAGACTGTATCAGCGTGACTCTTGCTGCTAGTATAGCTTACTATGCATATCTGTTTAGGTATCCGCTGAGTTCATTTGGACTCACACCGTTGCCATGTTTTTAATTTCAGGTTGATATCTGCCAGGAGAGCCCGAGTTGCCAGTCCCATGCTCGTGACGACGCCCGATCTGGTTTTATGTTTTACTTTTAAATTTTGTTCATGTTATGTTTCATTTCATTGCATTGGATTATCGTGGACTTGTAGTATGTGATTTTCTTTATGAGATTGTACTTTTGAGTCCTATGTTGGACTATGTGTGTGATTTTGCTGCGTTCCTACCCCCCGACAGCTTAGGTAAGTTCGTGCTTTGGATTTATGATTATGTTGTCATATATTCGTTGTTCTATTTGGATTTGAGGCCTGAGGCCAATTAAACTGCGTGGTTGTGTTGTATGCATGTGTAAATTGTCTGCCGGACAAGGGAGGTGCTGCCTGATTTTCTATTGGATCAGCGGCTCCTGGGTCTTGGGGCGTGACACCCGCAGGTTGGAAAATTATGCCATCAGGATTGATAAGGAGAAATGCCAGGGCCCTATCATCTCCTTCGGCTCTCACGATCTGGAGGATGTTGAAGCTTCTCACGAAGATGTACTGGTAATTCTCACCCGTATAGCCAATTATGAGGTTAAACACATCAATGTAGATATAGGCAGCTCCGTCAACATCATATACAAGGCGGCATTGGACCAGATGCAAATCAATGAGGATGAATTACATCCTGTCTGTCTCCGCTCCACTCTTCGGCTTCATCGGATACCGAGTACAGCCGATGGGACATATCTCATTGTGTTGGGGCAATCGACCCTAAGATGATCTGGAGGATCATGGGGTTTTGATGTGTGTGGTCAATATAATTAAGTTAGGATTTGTTGTTGGACTAACATGTGTATGTGAGTGTGCATGATTGCAGGTACACATGGACTTGGTTGATGTCTTCAGGTGAAAGGTAGCATGGAGGCAAGCTGGAGGCTTGCGTGCGCATCCGAGGGACCATGGATAGCAGGGACGATGAACTGAGGTGTCACGCCCCGAGACCATTGGAGCCGCTGATCCAATATAAAATTGGACAGCATCTCCCCTGTCCGGCGGACAATTTACACAAAACATAACACACGCAGTTTATAAATTGGTCTCAGGCCTCAAAACAGATATATAATATATGGAAATGAACATATCGAAATGCTAAACTCTGTAATACTCACCTGAGTTGCCCCTAGGCAGGTGCATAACAAAACCACAAACATAAAGTCCAACAGAGGACTCAAAAATACAATACCGTACGAATAAATCCAATACAAGCCCACGGTATATGAAAAACGAATTACAACGCATAAGAAATGCTATATAAAGGAAAACAACGCGGAAGCATCTATCAATGGAGTCGTAGGGACCAGGATCGGCAACTGGGTTCCTTCGGCGAGCTATCAACCTGAAATAAAAATATTACGACGGGTGGTGAGTCCAAGTGGACTCTGCGGGTATATAGAAAGATATGCATGGCAGAAAAATAGCTAAGGCAGCTATATAGAAACAACAGGATACAGTCTCCACAATAATATCAGAAATATGTATAACTGAAACAATAAAGGACTGTACATACCAGAAATCTGTCTATCATGATCATAATAGGACTCATACCATACGAGCAAGTGCAGGGTCAACAAACCATACCAAAAGTACATCCTGTATGTGCATGTCAAACAAGTGCAGCGAGTAAATGCAGAAAACACAATCAATGCACAAATGCATCATATGCATATGATGCAATGTCATGGTCACCCCCTAACTCCAGTCAAGCCACCGAGACAGGCGATACTGTGTCGGCCGAGTGGGTAGAGCTGTGACACTGTCCGCACTCTGCCATCACTGCTCCTGTGTGACCGAGTGGACATGATATTGGTGGAACTATCACTCCGCCCCATGTATACATGGGGGAGATATCTCTCTCATTTTCTCTGGTCTATGGGAAGAGAAGGGATCCCTGCCTGCTACCATGCTCCGAAACCACTACCCCTGAGCGGACGAGCGGAGCAGTACAGAGCAAATGCACACACCCAGTGGTATCCACTAACCCATGAGTGGTCGTGTGTGCATATCATGTGCCGGAAGACGATAGGCTCAACCACAAGGGAGTCGTTGATCGCCGGCATGCAACAGTGCAGGTATGGTGTATGACTAACACATGCAACCCCTACCAGGTCATCGACACATAACTCAACCTATCATGCACAGGTCATATGTATGCATCATAACCCAATCAATCCTATATCCAGATACACGTGCAAGTATAAATAGAATCAACCAATACAACCATACAATGGTATGCTAATCTCTATCCACCTACTCATGCTCATACCAATGCTATACAGAATCAGATAACCAATAAACGAGACTGTATCGAAGGAAATTTAGATCATATCCAAGGTCAAGCATAAGTATCAAGCAGGATAACAAAACAGTAGAAGATAAAGGTCAATATCAGCCTACTGCATATATATAACAACAGCCATGCATAAAGATAAAGTGGATCAACAGATACTAGCAAGAAGTATCCGCCTCCAAGAGTGGAAGTTCATATCACAAGCAGAAAGAACCACCCGCCAATAATAAGCAGCAATAAATCCAAGTCAAGTCCCTGTATCAAGGATGTATTTAATTAGCTAGTTATAGAAAGATAATTAGCTAATTACTCCCTAAACCAAACTAGGGTTACCCAATTGTCCCCTTTCATTTAATTATGACTAATTAAATGGAAAGGTTTCTAATTACTCCTCGTAATTAAAATTAGGTCCAACCCTCAATTCGAATTCACCACACTTAGATTATTAAGGTTAAGTTTCATACTCAACCCAATCTCATCCTAATCACCCAATTATCCTGTAACAAACACTGCAAAACCTAGTACCAAATTACCTAAACTGATCCAACAAATATCGGTTCAAAATCTCAACCATTCCCATTCACTCTTGGTGGCTTCTGGCATGGTATCATCACCAAGGCCTCTAGATCAAGCTACAACCAGATCTAAGGTGAAGAACTACCAATCAACCAACACATCCAGTAGTTAAGCACAATTGTGAAGCAACGCTAGAAGATCACAGCAGGATATCAAATGGTAACCACTAAGGCAAGACTAAATAAACCCAAATGAGATTACCTCTTATAACGATTTCCAATTGCAAATCATTAACTCAGTAGCCACCCAATTCCTCAGGATAAACCTATCCACACACTCCAATCGCCCAGTTTGTTCAGAAGCAGAACAGCAAACCCAACTCCAGCTAGCTCGTTGTCAAGGCTAAGAATCCAAAGCTAAGCATCGATAGAAGAACAAAACTAATCAAAAATCGAATCTCAGTTCATCAACAAGTAGGAAAGCAAACGGCAAAACCATGATTGGAATCCCAAATTCCACCATTTAATCGGAAGCAGCTATATATTAGATCCAGAGCTTACTTGATTTCGAGCCGTCGACCATCCCTTGTTCCCAAACCAGTAGGTCAACATCCAAGAGGTTGTTAGTGATATGAGAGAAGTGTCCTAAGGCAATCGCCTTATGATTGTAAAACATTTATATTAATAAATGATAATTCACTATTTGAGTATACATGCTTGTGTATTTGATTGGGATCTTAAACTCATCTACTGAATGTCCGCAATACAACTCACAGCATAAGAGAATTTGTGATGAGATCACAACTAGTGATTATCTCTAAATGCGCAAATGTGAAGTATTGAAAATATCCCTAGTCGATGAATTGATAAAAACGGACACTATCAATTCTGTTGAGACTAGCATGGGTTATTCTCTAATCAGTTGATTCTCACTGGCTGGTGACATTGGGATGTCCGGAGATAAACATGGATGCTAGTTAAGGGAACTAGTTCATTGGAGTGACTAGCTGTAAGACTTCATATGGGAATCTACATGTAGATATGTCAATGAAGATCTTACTGCGGCTTAAGTGCGATGTTCCTTTGACTTGCGGTGTTCAAGTCATCTTGGTCATGGAGACTTATACTTTGACATCTTAAGCAAGCATCTCCAAGGAGGTGTGGACCCAGGATGATCGGGTGTAAGCCGAAGTGCCCGAAGATGTTTGAACAGCCTACAAAGAATTCACCACTCCTTGCGAGGAGATGTATACCCAGGCCTATCGTCGGATTGTTACTCAAAGCCTCTGGCCAGAGCATATCATGTTTAGAGTGAGAGTCTCTAAAATACATGAGAGTAATTAGAAATCCAAAGGACGAGTAAGACATTACTTGGGCTAGGTGTGACGTAGTCAGCCTAGTGGGGACTGACACCATTGACCGTGTCCTGAACCAAGTGGGTATAAGGTGGTGAAGGGAATGGGGCACGATTCATTAGAGCTGCTGAAGGGTTTCAGAATAATTTCTTCTGAGGTCAAACCGTTGATCTTTCGATTAATTGGGGATCATGATGTACTACTAGGTGCCACTCATGATCGTTCTATAATCAGTTAATTATAGACGGCCAACATAAATCGAAAGCCTATTTAGTCACACGCACTACGAGTAATCTGAGGGATTTAAAACGAGTTGAAAATTGGATTTTCCGATCAAGAGAAATAAGTCGAATCTGAGTTAGTCAGAGGCGCGATGGAAGCTAAAAATGGCTAAGTCTTTTGAAGGCTTTTTGGGCGAATTAAATGAGTTTAATTCGCGGCGGTCCGGGTTGGTTTGGCCGGCCAAAGAGGGTGCCAAACCCTTCTTTGGTGGCCGGCCAAATAGAGGAGAATAAACCAATTTAATTGGTTTAATTAATTAAATAAATCTAGTACGATTTATTTTATAAATTATGGATAAATAAATTTGTATAAAGAAATTTATATAAATAAAATTTATAGAAATTTATTCTTTTATGGAAGATTAAAATAATCCATGAATTGGGTTTATTTTAATTTTATAAAATCAATTATGAATTGATTTTTCCATAATAAGAAAGTTTATAAATTTCTTATAAAATTTATTCTATAATTTAAAGAGAATAAGAATTAGTTTTTATTATAAATTAGTTTATAATAAAGACTTGGTTTAAACGGAATTAATTCATAAGAATTTATAGGATAAATTTCTTATGATAAATAATTAGTTTTATTATAAAGTTAGTTATAATAAAATTCATAAGAGAATTTATAGGATAAATCTCTTATGATAACTAATTTGTTTTATTATAAATTGTTTATAATAAGACTAGGCTTAAACGGAATAAGCAATAAGAAAATTTATAAGATAAATTTCTTATAACTAATTCCGTTAATTCGGTTTAGAGGGAGACTTAGCAAAGGAGTTGCTACTATATAAAGGAACCAAAGGCTAGCCCTTATTACACACAATTAAGAGATTAATTACTCCCTCTCTCTTTCTCTTAATCTCCTCTCCTCCACCTCTTCTTCCTCCCTTAGGGTCGGCGCACCCTAGCCTCTCTAGGGCCGGCGCCCAACCACAACACCAACAAGGGTGTTTGCCGTGAGGTTTCAAGAAGGAGAAGAACCCGAAGACGAAGAAGAAGAAGCGGATAGCGACTCCTCTCTTCTCGGAATTTGATTCCGTTATTTCATCGGTTAGTTTTTCCATTATTTCTCTTGTCCTTCTAGTTGTGCCTTCCGAGAATCTAGTAGTTCTCGTCGGCACAAAACTCGTGACTTTGTGAAGTCATCCCGAAGAGAACTCGGCGTGGACGCGAATAGAGGCGAAGCTTCCAAGGGACGCTACGGTTGGATCTCGTCCCTTACTTCGAGTTACGCGAGGTACTTGGTAAATTAGTTTACTTTTCGCAAACTTTTATTTCATGATTATGTCGATACACTATAAGGTTGCATGCTAGATACGAAGTTAAAATAATTTAGGAAATTATTTTATGCAAACTCTTCCGCTGCACGTAAAAATTTTAAATTTTACGAACTCGTATCCTTGTCGACATGCACCCGGTCCCAACAGAGGTAACGTCAGCTAGCTTCTCGATCCGTCGTCAACAGGGCCACTGGTCGCAGGATAGAGGAAGGCAGCTTCGAACCCATCAATCCAAGGGTTGGCCGTAGGCAAACTAGTCCACCCTAACTTCGATCAGGCTTGGATCTCGATCAAGCTTTGAAATGGCGATGGGGTTCAGGGGAATGTCGTTCGCCGGAGAGGTGGGAATCGGGGGATCCAACAGCGGCTTCGGTTGTGATCGGGAGAGGGGGAAAAGGGAGAAGAATGTAGGTGTGCGGCTACGGCTAGGGCACACGAAGGAGAAGAGAAGAGAAGTTGTTCGATCGGCTGAGTTCACAAATAAGAAGAGAAAACAAATGGGCGTCGGGTTCGGGCTAGGGTAGCACAACGGAAGGGTAAGTGAGGAAGTTATGTGAATGGAATTTTTACAAAAAGCCCCTATGATCTTTCTAAAATTTCGCAACCAACCTTACACGCTAAGGAATCTGGTTTTTGACCCCTTACACACTTCAGTTTTGATTCCTTAAAACTCCCAAAACTTCGTCTAAGAGCCCGAAACCCTAAGCCCTTTTTTCGAAAATTTTCCGGAGTGGAATAAAAGTGTCGGATTTATCATCCTCCCCCACTAATAAAAATTTGGTCCCCAAATTTCGATATTCACTATAGTAAACATTATTAAGAAGTAGGCTGATATAAATACTGAACAGTAACTAATCATACATACCTCAAGTGAACAGGTGGGGGTAGCGAGCTCGGATGACATCCTCAAGCTCCCAGGTAGCCTCCTCATCTGAGTGATGCTGCTATCCGACTTTAACCAACCAGATTGTCTTGTTCCGCAACTAACGCTCCCGGTGACCCAAAATCCGTACAGGAATCTCCTCGTACGCCGCGTCAGGCCGAAGTGGAACTGAGACATTCGACAGCACATGTGAAGGGTTTGGTATGTATCTCCTCAGCATGGATACGTAAAATACATCATGTACACTGGTGATGGATGGTAGAAGAGCCAAACGATAAGCCACTGCCCCAACTCTCTCCAGAATCTGGAATGGGCCGATGTAATGCGGGGCAAGCTTCCCTCGAAGACCGAATCGTTTCACTCCTTTCGTGGGTGAAATTCGCAAAAATACGTGATCACCTATGGAGAACTCTAGAGGTCTCCGTCTCCGGTCGGCATAGCTCTTCTGACGATCCCGCGCCTCAGATATCCTGCGTCTGATAGTACGGACTAACTCTGCCTCGTTGAGCTCTCTGAGGTCCTAACAGCTGGTATTCCCCAACCTCCTCCCAGCGATGGGTGTCCGACAAGGCCTACCATACAACGCCTCATACGATGCCATCTGGATAGCCGCATGATAGCTGTTGTTGTAGGCGAACTCGACAAGATGCAGATGATCCTCTCAACTGCCCCCGAAATCCATAACACAGGCTCGCAGTAAGTCCTCCAAGGTCTGAATGGTACGCTCTGACTGACCATCGGTCTGCGGATGGAAGGCGGTACTAAATTTGAGCTCGGTACCCATGGCCTTCTGTAGACTCTGCTAGAAGCGTGAAGTGAAACGCGGATCTCGGTCAGAGATGATACTCAACGGTATGCCGTGCAATCTGATGATCTCTTTGCAATACAGCTCTGCTAATCTATCCAATGAATCAGTCCTCCGAATAGCTAGGAAGTGCGCGGATTTGGTCAATTGATCAATGATCACCCAAATTGCGTCAAGGCCTCGTCTGGTCCTAGGCAGTCCCACCATGAAATCCATAGTAACGTGTTCCCACTTCCACTCTGGAATGGGAATACTCTGAAGTAGCCCAGCAGGTCTCTGATGCTCTGCCTTAACCTGCTGGCATCCCAGGCATCGGGCTACGAAGTCAGCGATATCCCGCTTCATTCCGTTCCACCAGTAGGAACGTCTCAAATCCCGATACATGCGGGTGGCACCCGGATGGATAGCAAATCGGGAGCGATGTGCCTCCTGTAATAGCTCCTCCATGACAGGGTGTGCCTCGGGTATGCAAAGTCTCCCGCGAAAATACAAGACACCCGCGTTGTCTCGTGTGAAATCAGACTGCTGCTCTGTGGCTGCTCGACTGCCGAGGAACTGCAGATGTTGATCGCTCGCCTGAGCCTCTCTGATCCTCGTCCGGATGGAAGCCTAAGCAACAATGGTCGCCAAAATACCCCTCTCAGTCTAACCCTGCTCCTCTAGATCCAACTCTGAGAAACTCTGGACGATCTCGGTAACCAGAACTCGGTGGTAGGCCAGTACCCCTCTGGACTTCCTACTCAAGGCGTCAGCAATGACATTAGCTTTCCCAGGGTGGTAGCTAATGGTCTTCAGGAACTCCATCCACCTCCTCTGTCGGAGGTTGAGCTCCTTCTGCGTGAATAGGTACTTGAGACACTTATGATCTGTGAGTATCTCAAAAGTGATCCCATACAGGTGGTGCCTCCAGATCTTCAGCGCAAAAATAATAGTTGCCAACTCTAAATCGTGAACTGGGTAGTTCTTCTCATGCTCCTTCAGCTGTCGAGAAGCATAAGACACTACCCGCCCGTGCTGCATCAGAACGGCGCCCAATCCCTGATAGGATACATCCGTATAAAGCATAAATCCGTCCTCTCCTGATGGAAGAATGAGGATGGGTGCCGACACTAATCTCTGCTTCAACTCCTGGAAACTAGCCTCACAAGCCTCTGACCATGTGAACTTCACGCCTTTCCTAGTAAGGCGTGTCAGCGGCATAGCTATGCTCGAGAAGCCCTCGATAAATCGTCGGTAGTAGCCGGCTAATCCTAAGAAACTGCGAACCTCCTGAACTGACTTCGGCTGCTCCCAACTGGTGACAGCTTCGATCTTCTGGGGGTTTACTGAAATACCACGGCTGGAAACCACGTGCACCAGAAAACCGACTGAGGATAGCCAGAATGCGCATTTACTGAACTTCATAAATAAGTGCTCCCGTCGGAGGGTCTCCAAAACTATGCGAAGATGCTGCGCATGCTCCTCCTCAGAACGCGAATAGATCAAGATGTCATCAATGAAGACAATCACAAACTGATCTAGATACTCCAGGAATATGTTGTTCATCAAATCCATGAATACCGCTGGAGCGTTGGTAAGCCCAAATGGCATTACCAAAAACTCATAGTGCCCATACCTAGTGGGGAAAGCTGTCTTCTGAACATCGGAGTCTCTAACTCTCAGCTGATGATATCCGGACCGCAGATCAATCTTAGAATACACTGAGGTGTCTCTGAGCTGATCAAACAAATCCTCTATCCGTGGCAACGGGTACTTGTTCTTGATGGTTACTGCCTTCAACTGTCTGTAGTCGATGCATAACCTCAAAGAACCATCCTTCTTCTTGACAAACAGAACCGGTGAACCCCAAGGAGATACGCTCGGTCTGATGAACCCTCGGTCTAATAACTCCTGGAGTTGGACCTTCAGCTCGTCCAACTCTTTCGGTGCCATGCGATAAGGAGCCTTAGATGCCGGCGCAATCCCCGGAATCAGCTCTATAGTGAACTCTATCTGTCTCTTGGGAGGAAGACCTGATAGCTCCTCTGGAAAGACATCTAGGAACTCCCGAACAACTGAAATATTTGGAAGAGAGGCACTACTGCTGTCATCCACACTAATCATCGATAACAGATAACCCTGGCAACCCAGTGATAACAATCTCTGTGCCTGGAGTGCAGAAATAATAGATATGTCATCATCTCGGATGCCGATGAAATCCCACGAGGGTTGGTCCGGAGGCCGAAAAGTAACCACCCTCGTTCGGCAATCCACGGTGGCATGGTACACTGTATGTCAAACTCTGTTGAGAATGACGTCAAATTCCACTATCTCGAGTACCAACAAGTCATGGAGATTCATAAATCTCAATCCACCTCTCAACACACATAAGGAAGAGGTGATATCAACTCTATCCTTTCGGGAACTAGTGAATCCACAGTGGGGGTGTAACCGTCGAAATACCAGTGGTTGTTCTCAGTATCTTCCAACTACAAGCAGCCCAATCTCGCAATTGATTCACATCAATGCAAATCATAAGTATGAAGGTACCACCTTGGTTACCCAAACCAAGTACACACGGTAACTCGTAGGTGTCAAGCAATTAACTGCACACTTTTCTGTATCGACTCTAGTCACCCATCAAACTGTACCATCTAGGTCATCAACCAGGTACAGGTGATCCATGATGAAAATTCCCATGGGATAGGATGTATCAATCCTCCACTAACGATGGTAGCACGTAGCTAATGCTACTCTTCTACATCAATATAAATCGTGTACCCTAAACGTGCCTTCCAGGTCACCTAACTAGGCACAAACAACCCAATGGTCTGAAACTCTTGAACTAGTAAAAGTCGATCCTACACTGATCGAGCCAACTACGGTAGGCAATCCCTAGTTCTCGCTTAGCTAATAATAGCTAATACATGTACTATGAATAGTAAAGTGCAGGAAAACCAAAATCCTTAACCTCTAATAGGTTGCCGACATATTCGACCTTAGCTTTCCGACTCAACAATCGGTGTCACTAGAAAATTTAACATTCTCTGCTCCAAAGTCTCATCCGCAACATGTCACTAATCGCTAACATGAACGATCACGAACAAGATAGATTGACAACATATCAATCCAACTAAAACCAGGTCTACAAATATATATCCATCCAGTATGAATATATGATCCCACCAAGCTGGGATAGTCTAATCAATCCTAAACCTAATAGTGAATACTAAAAGTAGGATAATTCTAGAAAGATATACCTCTTGCTGCCTGGAGATGTCCCATTGCCGCCAAGTCCCAGAGTACAAATCACATCGTAAAAACGACTTCGAAAATCCGAAATGTACTCGGGTAGACTCATCTAACCTGAGCTCCGACACCTATGACAAATCCATAAATCAAATACGCAACGTAAACCTAAATTCACAAGTCCCCGAGGTATCCGGCAACCTGGGCTCTGATACCAAAATAAATTGTCACGCCCCGAGACCATTGGAGCCGTTGATCCAATATAAAATCGGACAGCATCTCCCCTGTCTGGCGGATAATTTACACAAAACATAACACACACGCAGTTTATAAATTGGCCTCAGACCTCAAAACAGATATATAATATATGGAAATGAACATATCGAAATGCTAAACTCTGTAATACTCACCTGAGCTGCCCCCTGGGCAGGTGCGTAGCAAAACCACAAACACAAAGTCCAACAGAGGACTCAAAAATACAATACCGTACGAATAAATCCAATACAAGCCCACGGTATATGAAAAATGAATTACAACGCATAAAGAAATGCTATATAAAGGAAAACAACGCGGAAGCATCCATCAACGGAGTCGTAGGGACTAGGACCGGCAACTGGGCTCCTCCGGCGAGCTATCAACCTGAAACAAAAATATTACGACGGGTGGTGAGTCCAAGTGGACTCTGCGGGTATATAGAAAGATATGCATGACAGAAAAATAGCTAAGGCAGCTATATAGAAACAACAGGATATAGTCTCCACAATAATATCAGAAATATGCATAACTGAAACAATAAAGGACTGTACATACCAAAAATCAGTCTATCATGATCATAATAGGACTCGTACCATACGAGCAAGTGCAGGGTCAACAAACCATACCAAAAGTACATCTTGTATGTGCATGTCAAACAAATGCAGCAAGTAAATGCAGAAAACACAATCAATGCACAAATGCATCATATGCACATGATGCAATGTCATGGTCACCCCCTAACTCCAGTCAAGCCACCGAGACAGGCGATACTGTGTTGGCCAAGTGGGTAGAGCTGTGACACTGTCTGCACTTTGCCATCACTGCTCCTGAGTTATCGAGTGGACATGATGCTGGTGGAACTATCGCTCCGCCCCATGTATATATGGGGGAGATATCTCTCTCATCTTCTGTGGTCTATGGGAAGAGAAGGGATCCCTGCCTGCTACCACGCTCCGAAACCACTACCCCTGAGCGGACGAGCGGAGCAGTATAGAGCAAATGCACACACCCAGCGGTATCAACTAACCCATGAGTGGCCGTGTGTGCATATCATGTGCCGGAAGACGATAGGCTCAACCACAAGGGAGTCGCTGATCGCCGGCATGCAACAGTGCAGGTATGGTGCATGACTAACTCATGCAACCCCTACCAGGTCATCGACATATAACTCAACCTATCATGCACAGGTCGTATGTATGCATCATAACCCAATCTATCCTATATCCAGATACACGTGCAAGTATAAATAGAATCAACCAATGCAACCATACAATGGTATGCTAATCTCTATCCACCTACTCATGCTCATACCAATGCTATACAGAATCAGACAACCAATAAATGAGACTGTATTGAAGGTAATTTAGATCATATCCAAGGTCAAACATAAGTATCAAGCAGGATAACAAAACGGTAGCAGATAAAGGTCAATATCAGCCTACTGCATATATATAACAACAGCCATGCATAAAGATAAAGTGGATCTAAAGATACAAGCAAGAAGTACCCGCCTCCAAAAATGGAAGTCCGTATCACAGGCAGAAAGAACCACCCGCCAATAATAAGCAACAATAAGTCCAAGTCAAGTCCCTGTATCAAGGATGTATTTAATTAGCTAGTTATAGAAAGACAATTAGCTAATTACTCCCTAAACCAAACTAGGGTTACCCAATTATCCCCTTTCATTTAATTATGACTAATTAAATGGAAAGGTTTCTAATTACTCCTCGTAATTAAAATTAGGTCTAACCCTCAATTCGAATTCACCACACTTAGATTATTAAGGTTAAGTTTCATACTCAACCCAATCTCATCCTAATCACCCAATTATCCTGTAACAAACACTGCAAAACTTAGTACCAAATTACCTAAACTGATCCAACAAATATCGGTTCAAAATCCCAACCATTCCCATTCACTCTTGGTGGCTTCTGGCATGGTATCATCACCAAGGCCTCTAGATCAAGCTACAACCAGATCTAAGGTGAAGAACTACCAATCAACCAACACATCCAGTAGTTAAGCACAATTGTGAAGCAACGCTAGAAGATCACAGTAGGATATCAAATGGCAACCACTAAGGCAAGACTAAATAAACCCAAATGAGATTACCTCTTATAACGATTTCCAATTGCAAATCATTAACTCAGTAGCCACCCAATTCCTCAGGATAAACCTATCCACACACTCCAATCGCCCAGTTTGTTCAGAAGCAGAACAGCAAACCCAACTCCAGCTAGCTTGTTGTCAAGGCTAAGAATCCAAAGCTAAGCATCGATAGAAGAACAAAACCAATCAAAACTCGAATCTCAGTTCATCAACAAGCAGGAAAGCAAATGGCAAAACCATGATTGGAATCCCAAATTCCACCATTTAATCGGAAGCAGCTAGAGATTAGATCCAGAGCTTACTTGATTTCGAGCCGTCGACCATCCCTTGTTCCCAAACCAGTAGGTCAACATCCAAGAGGTAACGTCAGCTAGCTTCTCGATCCGTCGTCAACAGGGCCACTGGTCGCAGGATAGAGGAAGGCAACTTCGGACCCATCAAACCAAGGGTTGGTCGTAGGCAAACTAGTCCACCCTAACTTCGATCAGGCTTGGATCTCGATCAAGCTTTGAAATGGCGATGGGGTTCAAGGGAATGTCGTTCACCGGAGAGGTGGGAATCGGGGGATCCAACAGCGGCTTCGGCTGCGATCGGGAGAGGGGGAAAAGGGAGAAGAATGTAGGTGTGCTGCTGCGGCTAGGGCACACGAAGGAGAAGAGAAGAGAAGTTGTGCGATTGGCTGAGTTCGCAAATAAGAAGAGAAAACATATGGGTGTCGGGTTCGGGCTAGGGCAGCACAACGGAAGGGTAAGTGAGGAAGTTATGTGAATGGAATTTTTACAAAAAGCCCCTATGATCTTTCTAAAATTTCGCAGCTAACCTTACACGCTAAGGAATCTGGTTTTTGACCCCTTACACACTTCAGTTTTGATTCCTTAAAACTCCCAAAACTTTGTCTATGAGCCCGGAACCCTAAGCCCTTTTTTCGAAAATTTTCCGGAGTGGAATAAAAGTGTCGGATTTAACACGAGAGACACGAACTTCGAGGCATACGTAAAGGATTGCATGGAGGCAAGCTGGAGGCTTGCGTGCACATTCGAGGGACAAGGGCCAAAGATGAAGAGGGCGTGAAGGCAACAGTAGAGGTTGCTGGTGAAGAGTCGGCCAGGTTGTGAGGGTCCTAGTATGAGTTGTTATACTCGGGAACTAAGCTGGGAGGGTTCGAGTGCGGAGTGAAATGTACTCGAGGAGTGTAACCCTAGGCTTAGGTTCGGACCAGTTGACTGCTCTAGGAGCAGTCGACTGGAAAAGCTCGCAGATTTGAACGTTGGGTGTAACGGTCGAATCTGACTGGGATCAGTGGACTGCCCCAGGGGCAGTCCACTGGTAGCGGCCTGAACAGTCTCGAGCCCTATTTAAAGGAGCTCATTTCAGGCCTTTCTCTCTTGGCGAAACTTGCTTGGTCAAAGCTTGTTAGTAGTCTGTCATGGTCAGATATTGTCGAGGTGTTGTGGCGAGGTTTCTCCACCCACAAAGAGCGACAAGGGCTAGTCGGAGGTCATCCGGGGAGTGATCCTCCGAAGGATTCTTGGATTAGTCACCCTTAGGGGTGGATACCAAGTAAATAGGTTTGCGTTAGCATTGTATTTGTTTATTGTTATTGTTTCCACTTGCGCATGCTAACAACGTAGGTAGAAGAACCGAAGAATTGCTATTCACCCCCTCTAGCAACTGTACACAATCCAACTAGTGGTATCAAAGCGATAGACCGCTCTTGTCGGACTAATCGCCGAGGGAGCAAGAAAGCTAGAGGAAAAATAATGGAAGATAAGCTAGGGGATGATATCATCTCACCACCAACATATGACCATGAGGATTTTGCCTATTGGAGAGCAAGGATGAAGATGTGGCTCGGCATGGATTGGGAATGCCTAATGATGCTAGAAGAACCATTTGAAATCCCTAAGGACAAGCATGGAAAGAAACTCCGACCTAGGTATTAGATCAAGGAGCAACAAGAGCAATTTAGGGCAAATGAGCAGGTAATCAATATCTTGATTAATATTTTACCTAACAATGTGTTGAGTAGTGTAGGGACATATACAAATGCATATGAGTTGTGGAATAAATTGGAAGAAGTTCATAAGAACCCTACACAAGATCAACTATTAGAAGAGCCCAAAGGGATGAGTTCAACGGTCCAAGAAGACCAAGAGGAAGAAGAATTGATCATATCATCAAGTGAAGAGGAAGGACTAAGTGAAAGATCATCCACTTCAACAAGAGAAGAAGAGGAGGTGTCAAGTTCAAGAGTTGAGGGGGAGGAGAGACCCTCATCCATACAAGAGCAAGAGAAAGCTCCAACCTCCACCAAAGCCAAATCGAAAGAGCACATTCTATGCTTTGGATGCAACAAAAGAGGACACTACAAGGACAAGTGCCCACTAGGTAAAAAGAAGGCACTCTCTAAACCCAAGTCCATTAATTTAAAAACTAATGTGGGTTGTAGGAAAAGGAAAGAAAAGAAGCACATTAGGTGCTATACTTGCGGGGAGCTAGGACATTACCACACTCAATGTCCAAGGAAAGGAGAACTTAAGAAGATGGAGCATCTAAGAAAATGGGAGAAGGAAGAAAGGAAGAAGAGGAGCTCACATCAAGGGAAGCTACAAGGGTAAGGGAGGTAATCCCTAATTTTACTTATGCTCAAAATGCTTGTATGAATGCTAGAAATATGAATAATTATTTGCCTATGTGTGTTTTTCGTTTTAAATATCATGATAGAAATAAAAATACTATTGCGTGCCAAAACACCAAAAATTCCATGCTTCATGATAAATCTAGGATTTCTAGACCTAAGGACCAAGGCATTAACCCTAAGAAAGGGAGACATATGCCTAGAAGGATGGGTAGATCTAGGAAGGATCAAATTGGACATAGTGATACTAATGTTAGGAATTTAGAAAAAGAAAATCAAGTTTTAAGGGAAAAACTTGATAAATTAGAGAAAAACCTAGACAAACTCATTAGAGGGTCCAAGGGATTGAATGTGATACCAAAGGATCAAAACCATAGAAATGGTAGGCCGGGTCTAGGATACCACCCTAGGAAGGCAAATGTTAGTAAAATGTCATATTCAAGGATGCCTTATGTTTATGGTAAACAAAAGGTCAAAAATGACAAAGAAAATCCATTTAAAGGAAAGGAAAAGATTGTAACCAAGAAAAAGGTCTATAGAGTTAAGGGAGTATTAGTGGAAGGTCAAGAAGCACCGGAGGGACACCGGTGTGATCTTGCATTTGTGGATAAGTTACCTAGGGAGGTAACTAGAGCTAGAAGTCCAAGGGAGAGCCCTAGGAGCCAAAATGGGATCCATGGTCAATGGATCTCAGGAGGTTTTCTCCTAGGAGATTAGATAGAGTATAAAATGTGCCAAAGGGGTTGGAAGACTAAGGTGAGTCTTAATCCTAAGGAATTAGCACATTAAAAGGAAGATTTATGGAGAAAAAGGTGAAAATGGGATTATAATTGAGAGAAATTGGTTTTAATTTGTAAATACCATATAACTTGATGCCATTAGTGTATTATGAATAAGTATGGGAGGAAGCATCAAGAAGAGGTCCAAATTAGAACTTTGAGTTGAGTTTAAATGACCCAATTTGAATAATTTTAAAGTTTGTACCAATCTTGGGATCCGAAATAGATTTATTTGAAAATGTATTTTTTCCAAGTAGACATAGGATCCACAAATCTCTCCACGAAATTTCAGATTTTTTGGAGATTTATGGAATTAATTAGTCATTTCTAAATATAGGACTGGAAGACTGAATTTTCAGTATCAGTCGACTGCCTTCTTGGCAGTCGACTGGTCCAAAACACAGAAACATTCTGTATGTTTTATCAGTCGACTGCCCCAGGGGCAATCGATTGATCTCACCTGAAAAATATTCTGTGAACTTTACCAGTCGACTGCCCTTGGGGCAGTCGACTGTGTTGATGCAGTCTGGCCCGATTGTTGTTTTGGTGTTTGACAATGATTTAAGTTTGGTTGAATGAAATTCGGGTTAAGTCCAGGTGGATCTGGGAGATCGCACGCTGGCATGGAGAAAGTCTTAACTTGGAGGGTTAGGTGAAAAGTCCTAATCTGGAGGGTTAGGTTAGATGAAATCCCGGTGAGTGAAGCCGGGTCCTGGTGAGTGGAGCCAGGTGGTGGAAATCCCGGTGAGTGAAGCCGGGTCCTGGTGAGTGAAGCCAGGTGGTGGAAATCCCGGTGAGTGAAGCCGGGTCCTGGTGAGTGGAGCCAGGTGGTGGAAATTCTGGTGAGTGAAGCCGGGTCCTGGTGAGTGAAGCCAGGTGATGGAAATCCCGGTGAGTGAAGCCGGGTCCTGGTGAGTGAAGCCAGGTGGTGGAAATCCCGGTGAGTGAAGCCGGGTCTTGGTGAGTGAAGCCAGGTGGTGGAAATCCCGGTGAGTGAAGTCGGGTCCTGGTGAGTGAAGCCAGGTGATCGAAATCCTGGTGAGTGAAGCCAGGTGATTGAAATCCTAGTGAGTGAAGCTAGGTTGAAATCCTGGTGAGTGAAGCCGGGTGACCGAAACCATGGTGAGTGAAGCCAGGTCCTAGCTTGGAGGGCTAGGTTGAAGTCCCAGTGAGTGAAGCTGGGCATGGCACGAGTCAGAGAAGGGTTGGAGGCTTGTTCTCGTGACTTAGAGTGCATTTGGGCTTGCCTGGATCGGTCTGGTGACCGATCAGGGAAGTTGGCACGTGCACCTTCGTGGATCGGTTTGGTGACCGATCCAGCGATGACTGATCGGTCTGGTGACCGATCAGGGAGTATGCGTTTCACCCATTGCTTGGCTCCTGATCGGTCTGGTGACCGATTAGAGAGCACACAGTGAGGTTGAGTTCCCTTGCTGATCTGCTCCTGATCGGTCTAGTGACCGATCAGGATCACTGTGCAGATCATTCTGGAGAACGATCTAGCATCGCAGGTTCCTCTCTATGATCGATCAGGACGGAGCCTGATCTGTCTGGTCATGACCTGATCGGTCTGGTGATCGATCAGGAGGCTCCCTAATCGGTCCGATGACCGATCAGGGATCATAAAGTGGGTTTTGGGAACCTTACTGCTCGACTCCTGATCGATCTGGTGATCGATCAGGGATACTGTTCAGATCGGTCTAGAGAACGATCAAGTGTCGCGAGATTCTCCTTATGACCGATCAGGATGGAGCTTGATTGGTCTGGAAGCAGCCTGATAGGTCTGGTGACCGATCAGGCTGGAGCCTGATTGGTCTGGGGACCGATCTGGAGTGTGCAGCAGAATGCTGGATTGGTCTGAGGACCAATCAGGAGTGTGCAGAAGACTGTTGGATCGGTCTGGTGACCGATCAAGGTCCTCCCTGATCGGTCTGGCGACCGATTAGGAGCAGAACTTTAATTCAAATACGCTGTCAAAAGCTCTGATCGTGCTGTTTTCTTTGCCGATTCTCTGATACACTGCTGATATATGTTGATATGAGTTGCTAAGCTTCTATTGGAGTGTGCAGGCTTTACAGGGATGATTCAAACATTGGAGGAGAGTCAATGGGAGGCTTTCCTTGGAGCAGGTTTGGCTGTTTCCTTGTTTCAGGTCTCAACGGCGTCTGGAGAGCAGCTGGCAACTGACGGAGGCTCAGCTGGAGAGGGTCTTCAGTGGACTGAGTGCTCAGGGAGTCAGGGGGTCAGGCTGTGGCTTCAGTGGATGCTGATGGAGAGCCTGGTGATGGGAGCAGATGCTTAAGACGAGGCTGGAAGCAGAGAAGCGACAACGAGAAAACAGACAGGAACTTGAGGAGTTTGGCTGGGCTGTGTGTTGTGCTCTCTGTTGCTTTGTGCTTGAGCGTTCTTGTTTCATCTTTGTGAGCTATCCTTCTCTTAGTCTCGTGAGCTTATCTTGTATCCTATTGAGACACTTGTGGAGAGGTTACTCCACCGAGAAGGAGGCGCTGTTTTATCCGGGTCACCGTGGCTTGATCTGCCGACGATCAAGGGATCGCCCACCTTACGGGCACGCCAAGGAGTAGGGGCAAGTTATCCCCGAACCTTGTACATCGCTGTGTCGTCTGGTTTGCTTTCTTTGTTTTGATTTTAGTTCTTCATTTCTGTTTCTGCATTGTCTTCCGCTGCCTAATCTCTAAGTGCAGAAAACTTGAAAAGAAGTTAAAGATTTGTGTCTGGCTATATTCACCCCCCCTCTCTAGCCATCCGGTTTCCAACAAGTGGTATCAGAGCTTGGGGCTTTGTTCACGGCTTAACATCCGAGAGCATACAACAAGATGGCTGGAAGAGAAGGAATGAGCACAAACCGACCTCCACTCTTCGACGGCACAGATTTTCAATATTGGAAATCGAAGATGGAGTTTTATTTGAAGACAAACATGAGCATATGGTTCTCGGTCAAAGAAGGTTTCATCCCTCCACGATATGTTGAAGGAAAAGATCTCGATTTCTCAAGTTGGTCGGTTGAGCAAATAAGAAAGAGTGAAGCAAATGCCAAAGCGGTGGCCACTTTGCAATGCGGGTTGACCAAGGAGGAGTTGATCAAGGTGGGTCCTTTTACAAGTGCTAAAAATCTTTGGAACAAAATCATTGAGCTCCACGAAGGAACTCAAGACACTCGAATAGCCAAGAAGGACCTCCTTCACAGTCAACTCCAAAATATGTCCATGGAAGAAAATGAAAAGGTAAGTGAACTCCATGGAAGATTCAAAGAGATCCTCAATGGCCTCCACTCCATCAATGAAAAGGTAGAAAATAGAGACCTAATAAGGTATGCTCTCAAAGCTTTTCCTAGGAACGCCTTGTGGTCATCCATGGTGGATGCTTACAAGGTTTCCAAGGATTTATCTTTTGTTAAGTTAGAAGATCTATTTTGTGAAATGGAACTACATGAGATCTCTAACAAAAGTTCAAAAGAGAAAGGTATTGCTTTAGTGACATGCGACAACAAGAAGAAGAAGAAGGGGAAGAAGAAGGAGAAGGAAGTTTCTTCATCCTCATCTTCATCCTCATCCGAGTCCGAGGAAGAGGGCAGTTGGTCTTCTTCCTCCGAAATGGCCAACTTTGTTAGAAGAATGATGAGGAAGAGCCGGCGCTTCAAGGGTAAAGGTAACCCGAGTGAAGTTAAATTTGATAAGTCTAATGTTACTTGTTATGAGTGTAGCAAGAAAGGGCATTACAAGGATGAATGTCCGAAGTTAAAGAAGAAGAAGGATAAATCAAAGAAGAAAAGGAAGGCCTTGAGGGCTACATGGGATGAATCGTCCCCTAGTTCATCCGAAGAAGAGAGGGAGGAGAAGTATACTCACCACCGTGCCCTCATGGCCATAGAGGATTCAAATGGAGAGGAAAGTGGAGACGAATCAAGCTCCTCAACCGCGCATTCATCATCTTCGGATGATGAAGAGGTAATCTCTCCCGAGCTAGATAAGTGTTATAGAACCATTGCATGTCTAGCTAGGTTGCTTAAAAAATCCAAGAACAAAGTTAAATTGTTGAAATTGGAAGTAGAAGAGTTGAAATCCTCTAGGGTGGAGGATATTAATGATTTCCATGAGAAATCCTCTAAGGATGAGGATCTTGATAATTTACATGTTAAAAATCTTGAGGATGGAAATAAGGGCTTGAAGGGTGAAATTGAAAACCTCAAGAATATTCTTGAGAAATTTTCAACAAGTTCCAAAACTCTAGATATGATCTTAAACTCCCAAAGGGCGGTTTACAACAAGGCCGGTATAGGTTACTGACCTAAGGAACCTGTTGGATCGAGAGAACCGATAGAGGGGGGGGTGAATATCGGAAAACGTTCGGATTTATGAAAAAAGTAATTGCACAGCGGAAGATAAAAGTAAACACGCGAACACAGTAATTTTTACTTGGTTCGGAGCCTAGGTCGACTCCTACTCCAAGGCCCACGATCGTTGATCGTTTACTTTGGGCAATTCTATATGAAGCGTAAAATCCGTTTACAAAGATTGATTACAGAAATAAGTGCAGTAAATTAAAAATCACTCTTCTTTACCCACGTCCGGAGTAGATTGACTTTTTTCGGAGCAGCAGGACATCGTCAGCTCGAGTTGGGAGGTTTCCTGAGCAAGGCGCGAGAGCAGAAGAGCTTTGAAGCGTTGAATCAAGTTCTGTTCGAAGCTTGGGGTCGAGGGTCCTTTATATAGGGCCTGGGGGCGCCCGGGACGTCGGGGGCGTCCCCCCACGTGTCCGTTGATCCGACAATTTCTCGGTCAGCATCTGATCCCTTTACCTTCGGGATCAGTTTTGACCGGGACGCCCAGAGCGCTCGGGGCGCCCGGATTGACCGGGTCAAAGTGTCATCTGTTGGCATCGAAGGGAGCTGCTTCGGCAGTTGGTGCTGGGGGCGCCCGGGACGCTGGGGGCGCCCGGGAGCACAGGGGCGCCGGGGAGTTGAACTGTCGAAGCTTGCTTTGCTTTCTTGTGTTTTGTGTTCACCTTGGGGGCGCCCGGGACACTCCGGGCGCCCTGGTCAGCTATTGCCTCATTCCTTTGAGGCTCTCTGAGCTGCAGACACACGTTTCTTCGGTCCTGCATCCAGGGTTAGTCCAAAACACAATGAAATAATAAATTGTTAGTTTATACAGCCTTAGCTGTCTTGGTTCTGACTTTGGGTCTCCAAAATGGAACCCTAGGTCGAACCGACGCCTACTGTTCCCTTAACGGGGAATGCGTCCTCACCTACTCCTCTCGGGAGAGTGTACCTGATGCCAACCGTTCCTCTGATTGGACTTTTGCCTGACGGTCCTTTGCCAGGTCTTGGATGCCGAGCTGTCCTTCGCCCGGTGCCTAGCATTCCTTCGCTAGGGCTTTTCACTCTGGCATTCCTTTGCCAGTGCCTAGCAGTCCTTCGCTAGGGCTTTTCACTCTGGCATTCCTTCGCCAGTGCCTAGCAGTCCTTCGCTAGGGCTTTTTACTCTGCACACTCAAGTGACATGTTAGATAACAAGTAAGACTTAACTCTTGAACTCTGTTGCCATTATCAAAACACAGGTTTGACTTTGGTGCTTTCTGCACCAACAATCTCCCCCTTTTTAATTTATGGCAACCCTAGTTCAAAAAGTTAAGTTTAATCAAAAACATAAAAATTTGTTCCCTCCCCCTGGAGAGAATCTCCCCCTAGATTTTTCAAAACGTCGTGGGGTTAAAAAAACTTTACTTAGAATGATTTTGCACTTTGAAAACTTAAGTTTAGATACTTTGGAAATAACGTCGTGGGGTTAAAAAAACTTTACTTAGAATGATTTTGCACTTTGAAAAACTTAAGTTTAGATACTTTGGAAATCTTTTGATAACTTAGGTTTTAACAGTTCATAGAGGAATTTTTGAAAGCATGAGTTTAGAGTACTTAACAAAAATTTGAAGCCTTAAAGACCTCATAAGTTTTTGATAACTTTAAGTTAAGTACTTAGTAGGATTTAAGTACTTAGTAAACTTTGAAAAAATTAAGTTTAAAGTACTTATGGAAGTTTTGAAAAAACTTAAGTTTAAAGTACTTATGAAAGTTTTGAAAAACTTAAGCTTAAAGTACTTATGGAAGTTTTTGAAAAGCTTTGAAAAGCAGCTCTAGAAAAGATTTTGAAAAGCTTTGAAAAGTAGCTAACTTTTTGAAAAAAGATTTTGAGACTTTGAATTGAAGAAATTTGAAAACTCTCCTTTCCTATCTCTCCCCCTTTGCCATATATCAAAAATAGATAGATATAGCAGAAATTAAATTGCATAAAAGAAATAACTTTCATAAAGGAAAAATATTCATATGATTTTGCTGTACTGAACCAAGACTTAGACCAAATCAGTTAATTTTCCCTTATAGGGACCTGTCTAACCCATTTAGCTACTTACTAACTGTTATAAGAAGTAGTTTTCGCTAGGGTTAGTCAAGTTAAGTGTTTCTGTTCAAGTAAGATTTTCTAAACTTGACACTTAACTGGATTGCTGTAAAAGTTGTATTTAGTGCCCCAATTACTGCAGATGCACTGACTTAAAGCATCTTGAATTAAGGCAAAGACCTAAGCATCTCATCCCTTTCTAGGTTATCAATCAAAGTACCCTAAAGTGCTTGTGAGATGCTGGCTTCTAAATCTATAGGTGCCTGCAGTTCTAGGGTTAGGACTTGGTTCGGCACCGGGGTTGGCCGGGTTTGGTCGGCGTCTTCTAAGTTAAGGAAATTAAAAGAAGCATGAAGATATTGCATTAAAAATAAATTTAAATGCAATAAAAATAAATAAAAATTATTCCGGGCAGCTCGGGGAGGCATGGTTGAGGATGAGGACTTGCAAAATCTCCTTAGAGGGAAAGAAGTGAAGAAGGAAGTTGATTTTGGTGTGGGAAGAGAGGGGGAATTCGGGTGCCTTATATAGGCAGATCAACGGGGGCGCCCGGGAGCTTCCGGGCGCCCTGGTCAGTGGTTACTTGATAAATACCATTTTGTTGATTATTTTAATTTATAAAATCCATGATTGACCTATGTTTTTATTGCTTAATTGTGAAATTACCCTAGGTTTTGGAACTTTCCTCTTATTTTGGACTTAATTGCAAATTTACACATTTTTGGATTATTTGACCACTAATTTTCTGATATATTTTTGTAGGCATGAAAGGATCCTGGACCTAGGGCATACTGGGTCAAATTTGAGTCAGAAGTGGAACCGGATTGAATTATCAAGCTTACGATTAATCCGGGTCGTCCGATTCAAGAGTGGCTAGATCTGAGCCATCCGGGACAATCTAAAGCAATCCGAGCTAGAGTTAGGGTTGATCAAGCACTCTGATCATGATCTGAAGGTTTCATCCCAATCAGAGCTCAATCAACCGTTGGATCAAGCTTGGAGGGCTCTAGATCGTCCTTTCAAAGACTAAGTTGATCTGGACCATCCGTTGTACATCTGGAGGATCCGAGCTACCACGAGGTAGATCCTGACCCCAGATCATCATCATCAAAGTTTGGCTCCAATCAGAGCAAGATCAGCCGTTGGATTCCCTCAAATCAATCACAGCCGTCCATGCTTAAGTATTTAATCAAATTTCCCAGCTGCTTCAGCCTTTGTCACGTCTCCGCCGCAGTTTCCATCTTCTTCACTTGTTCTTCACTGTTCTAGCTAATTTCTTCAATCCAAGGGGCGCGACCACCTCCATTCTTCATCAGATCAAGTTCGAGGTCACCGGGGAGAGTAGTCGGTGGAGTTTCAGCTCGGAATTGGGCAAGAGCAGGGCTGTTTGAGGGTTTCGGTAGCTCTGCATTTGAAGGCTTCGATTTCGGTTTTGTCAAGTTCTACATCAATCCAAGCCATCTGGAGGGGTTCTCGGACAAGCTTGGATCATTCCTGCACCTTCGTTTCAATCAGACAAGGCTGCGTTGAAGAATTCGAATGGGTTTTCCTTCTTGAATAGATTTGAGCTCGATTCGACCGCAGATTCAGTTTTCCAGTGAATTGCTGAGCTTACGGGTTCGAGGCCAGCCCTTGCGTGACGAACAAGGAGACCTTGAGCTAATGGAGCGATTGGGGTTTAGATTTCTTAGTTAATTTCAGTTATTTGTAGCTGTAATTTCCAATTCTGCTTTAGTTTTGTTTCTGTCTTCGTTTCAGATTGGTTAATTTCGTTTATTGCATTGTTTCAGCTGTAATCTAGCTTTAATTCTTCAAGTTAAGTAGTGTAGGAACTTGTTTAGTGATCAATTGAGTTTAATTTTAGTTGTTTTCCTATTTTAATTGCTGCGTATCAGCTCTTCCCCTGTTCTGTGTGTCGGATTCATTCAGCTACTCGGTTTCAGTTTTCTGAATTGTTCAATTGTAATTAGATTTCAGTAATTAGTTAGGCAATTTGTAGTGAGCCATTGCAATTAGTTTAGTTGTTTCGTAGCTAAGTTTCGTTTATGCAATTCCATTAGCTGTTGCGTATCAGGTTGTTGCTGTTTTGCCATTTCATTTCTGATTTTTCTTTTTGCAGTTTCTTTCAATTCAGTTGTGCCCAGTTTAGAGATAGCACCTAGTGTGCTAATGCACTTAGATTAGCTCACTTAGCATCGTTTCTGAATCCAACTTTATTTTCTTGACTTTGTTCAGTTTGTTCCGTGCCACATACATTTGTGTATCAACTAACTCTGGCAGCACTTCAGTTAACATTTCAGCAGCTTGCTGAAATTAAGCAATAGCTTTCCTTAAGCTTCCTTGAACTCTAGCGTAGTGCATTTGAATTCAGCTTGCATATGTTGTTATTGCACCTAATTTAGGATCTGAAACTCTGCATTTCTTTCTTGTTTACCTGAGCATAAACTTCTGCATCCAGATTTATGAAATTCTGCACACAGCTCTGCCCTTATGCGTCTCATTTCTGCACTTGGTGTGCAGTTTATTGAGCAGTTTGCTGTGGTTGAATATTCTTCATTCATTCTTGCAAGTTATTCACTGATAGCCCAGCCTTCCAGCTGATCCGATCAGTGTGATTCCAGTTGTCAGTGATAGACTTGCTACTTAGAATCAGATTTCTGTTTTGGCACATAGATTCTTTCACTCTTTGTGTATCAAGTTTCCTTTTATTCATTGCTGCCTGTTGTACCAATTGGAGATTCAGTTTCGAATGGCAATTTATTTCTGTATTCATTGGTTTTTCTTGAAAATCAGACTTGTGAATTTCTGCAGCTTGCCTTAGTAAAGTTTTGAAATTGCAGCTCCTTTGCAATTGAACTAGTTGTTTTGCATCTAGCTTGTATCAAGTTTAATGTTCATATCTGAAATTAGATTATTGTATTCTGTATGATGTAACAGTTGAAGATTCAGCCAATTGTATCAAGTGTGGTTGCCTTGGTTAATTCGGTTTCCCATTGATTGAGTGTTAACTGCTATCACTTTGTTCAGCTTATTAGTTAAGCTTTCTTTATTTTCATTGTGAATTCATTTCGAGTGCAACTCAAAACTCAGATTTTATTTCGAAACCCAAAATTCACAAACGACGCCTAAATACAAGCGCGAATCAAACAACGTCAACTAGCCCCGAGAAAAATACGACCTGTGGCCCCTTTACTACGTTTTCATATTTTTGATTGCAAAAAGGGTTTCCAGCATTTTATTCATATACATTTAAATCTGATGAGCCCACACTGTCGTGACAATTTAATCTAGTATTTCGGGCCCATCAAATTTTTGGCGCCGTTGCCGGGGAAGCAACTAGTTGATTTGTTTGATTTTTGCTTGTATGCCTTTGGACATATCATTGGGTTCTATTTTATTGTGCTTTATTTTTGTATACGAGTGCTGCCATTTTTCTTGTTTGTTTTGTGACAGGGCTGCAAGATCAAAATGTGGTCACCAGAGTTCTGTAAAGAAATAGAAGAGGCATTGGAGGAGTTGAAATATCAGTGTAAGGTGTTGGAATACCAACAAAAACATAAAGCTCAGTCATCTACCTACCAGAGGCAGATTCAGCCTACATTCCAGCCACCTCAACCACAATTTCAGCCTTTCCAGCAATTTCAGCAATCAAATCAAGATTTTCAAAAGCCCTACTCGAATTTCCAGCAACCACAACAATTTCAGCAGCCACCACAACAATTTCAACCGGATTTTCAACCAATTCAACCAATTTTCCAGCAAACTCAGATTGGGCAGCCATTATTCCAGAATTTTCAGCCCCAAATTCAGCAATTCCAGCCCAACTTTCAGCCACCTTATCAACAAGATCAATCACTTTTTCAAGGAATTCAGCAAGGGTGTCAAGGTAATTTGAATTTTTAGCAACCACCTTTCCATCAAGTTCAACCAAACTCAAATTTTCAGCATTTTAACCAAGATTTTCAGCAGCCTTTTGCAAGTTTTCAGCAGGGAAATAACCAATTTCAGCCTCAACCTCAGCCATGGCAGCAAGAATTTCAACCTATACAGAATTTTCAACAACCTCTTCAATATTCACAGCCATACGAGCCAAATTTTCAGTTTCAAAACCAGAATTTCCAGCCCACTCAACTTCAGTGTTCACCACCACAATATCAACCTCAGATCCAAGAATTCCAGGGCTACAATTTTCAGCAATTTCCACCAAGTGGTGAACCAACTTTTCAGCAGTTTAATCAGCCTGTTCAACCATTTGATCAACCCCCACAGTCTCAATTTCAACAAATGTTTCAACAAGAGCTTCAAAACCTCGAAAGGCAAATGGAACAAGTGGCTAGTGATTTGAATCAGATAAAAGCCCAAAGATCAGAACAATTAACTTCTCAAGCTCCTTTTAATTCTGAGAGCCCCGGAGTTGGAATTATATCGGTTCAAGGTGACCCTAGTGCAGGGCCAAATCTTTCTTTAATGGATCTTGCAATTTTGGAAGAAGAAGAAGAAGTCATCAAATATAGGGCACCTATAGCATGCATCCCTCCGGAGATTCCTATTCAAAATCCATTTCCAAATTTTTCAGCTCCAGAAGTAGAAACTGAAGCTCCACAGGACCATTCTAGACTTTTATTTTCTGATAGTATTATTAATGGTCCTAATTTTTCTAATGTTGTTGTTGCAGATATTACAGGAGAAGCATGCATAGGAGATGATTCCATAGGTGTAGGGGATTGCACTAAGCCCCAGGGACCACCACAATTGACTGGTACATTAGAAGACTCACAGGATGAACCAGAAAGTGTAGGGACTTGCATGGTGGAAGCAAGCACCCAAGGATCACCTATTCCAGCTGAATGTCCACCAGAGCTTGAGGCTGATGAGGAGCATGTACTTGACCAGGAGGAGGCCATGGATACATCTACTCTTGTAGAACCTCCAGGTATTCTCCAGCACGCTCAGGTAAGTATTTCTCCTCTTTGTTCAGAAAAATACAGTGAGGTACCTAGTGCTGACTTTATTGATTCTGATGAATTTATTGATATACCTTGTGTAGAGATTGTTTGTGAAAATCCAATAGAGGTACCAAATATTGATTTCCTAGGTCATAATGCATTACCTGATATTTTAGAGGCACCTATAATTGATGTTGTTTGTTATGATGAATCTCTTGATACATCTTTTGTGGATATGAATTGTGTAAATTTTTTAGAAGTGCCTGAAATGGATGTTATTTATTTTGATGAATCTCTTGCTATATCTTATGCTGAGGTTGAATGTGAAAAACTTATGGAGATATCTGAGATTGATTTGATTGGCTGTGACACATTGCTTGATACACCCTTGATGGAAAATAATTGTGAAATTTCTATTGATGAACCAGAAATTGATTTCTTTATTTGTGATAAGTATCTGGATGCAAATTTTGTAGGAAATGATTTTGAAAATTTCATTGAGGTACCAGAATTTTATTTAATTGGATATGATGCAGTTTTGGATTCATTTAATGCAGAGACTGATATTATTTTATTTCTTTCTGGCCCTGAACGCTTGAGAGAGGTATTACATTGTTTTGCAGGGTCCAGAAGACTTCAGGAGTGGGTACTCCAACTGAACAGACTTCAACCTCCTGGAAGGACTTCTGAAAGGCATAAAGAAGGAGGAGAAGATCTTACTTTAATCCATAGCCCTCCATTCCTTCAATGGATTCTGAACCTAAATCGCCTTAGGCCACCGGAGCAATTTTTTGCAAAGTTCAAGTGTGGGGGAGTCATAATTCTCTCAGCCACTCATACCCATCCACTACCACGATGGAGGCTACTGCTTGATAGACTCCGCCCACCAGAATAAAGGGGAGTTTGTTTCTTCTTGTATTTTCTTTTATTGCATGTTTCATTTTTTTTTATGCTTTCTAGAAGTAGAATTTTCTTTTGAACTGAGTCCGTGTAAATAAATGCATGTTATTTCTTTTGGACACTTTTTCTTGCATGATTAGGAATAAATATATCCCTCTAGGTTATTTCCATAGCATTTTAGAGTCTTTTGAAAATAAATTAAATTTAGTTGTTAAGACTTAAGGTTTAAGTTAATGGATGAATTCTTGGATGCTTGAGTACTACTTGGTTTTAGATTCTTAATTGAGGACTTGGGATGAATTATTTTTACCTAGTGAGAATTAGCCTTACTTTTGTGATACACATATGTCATTATGCTCTAGAACTTGCTTAGGTTCTTTCAAAACCATATTTCAATGATTGGATCACATCTATAGAGGCTAATCCATTTGTTTTCCTTTCCACATCAATTTTTAGCAATAATCATGTTTATCCTATTTTTCTTTACTTATTTCTTACTCTTACCTTCACTTCTCTTTGGACTTGTTGTTTGAAATGTTTCTAATGCTATTTTGCCCGAGACGGACAAAGATTTAAGTGTGGGGGAGTGACTACAGTTTTGGAATTATTTTAGAGCAAGGATGCATTTCATGTCAAAAAGAAATTTTTTTTTTGCCAAGTTGAAGCCAAAAGGTGTCAAGTGAGTGAGTTTGAATTCCAAAAATGAGAGAAAGATGGAAGCAATTGGAGATCTAAATTCCCTATCATACTTTGAAGATTCAAGTGGCAAGCAATGGAAAAATTTGAAGAAAAGAAAAAAAATGGCACACCAACAAAGAAATTTTTTTTTCTGTGCCATTACAAAAAAAAAAGAAAAAAAAAAGAGTAATCTGCTACTTGGAGCTGCCACCTTTTTGTGCCAAGTGAGGATGATGCTATGAAGGTGTTTCGGCCACTCTTCTACAATCTGAAATTGCAGCTGCGTGATCTGAATTGAAACCAATGCAGAATTCGGTGCCAAGTTGAGTTCAGCTGAAGAAGAAAAGAAAAAAATTTCAATAGAAATGCTATGAAGGTAGTTTGTGCCAACTTGCGAATTGCTGATCAGTTGATGGAGATCAGGAAGTTAGTCAGCCTGATGACAGAAAAAAAATCTGTGCTAAGTGAAGGAGGAAGTAGCACGCAAGTGGGAAATTGGTGTAGGAAGTTTTGAAGTCAATTAAAATCAGAAACAATCTGCACAAGCAATTTGCAGCTGAACACAATCTGAAATTGCAGCTGATTGCAGTTGAAATCTGTATCAGATTGTATCAAACAGAAATGCAAATTGGGAACCTCATGTTAAAGTCTGAATTGAAGGCTGTAAAGCTGTGCAGCAGCTGAACATAAGCTGTAAAATCTGAAACTTAAGCAGGAATTCTGAGCTGGTAAAGGAAAAATCTGAACACACTGCTGTTAAGTCTGAATACAAGCTGGAAAAATCTGTGCCAAAAGCCAATTGAAGCTGTTCAGCCACCCTGATTTCAGCTGATTGCAGCTGTTTTTACTATAGAAATCAGAAACAGCTTGGATCAAATGCTGAACCGCAGCTGCACAAATTCAAGTGCTTCTGAAATTGCATCGAAACTAATCTGAATTGGAAGTGAAACAGTTTTTGCTGATAAGGATTAAGAACAAGTCATTCAACCAGCCAGCCATCAGAATTTTGAAACGCAGCAGGTTAGTTGAATTAAAATGCTAGGAATTCTGATCAGAGCAGAAAAGAAGGTGCAATGGCTGGAATTCAATTTGCAGTGCAGTGAAAAGAAACAAGTTGGCATACAAAAGGGAAGTTTCAACACCATGAACTAGTGAAGATATTTTCATCAAATTCAAAGCCTGGTTATAATACATTCTGATCTTGCTAGAGGATGAAAGAAAAGAAAAAAAAATCAGAAAAGAAGAAAAGAGAAGCAAGATTGGCACACAATAGAAGAAAATGGCAAATTGAGATCAAAAGGGATTTTCTTCATCCAAATCAAAGGAATTATTCAAGTTTCACTCCATCACACTTTTGATTTCATTAGAGGACTGTCAAGAGGGGCAAAGCACATTGGAAACATCTTTGAGCAATCAAGTCTCCCACTTTATCAATTTTTCCATTTTCTTGGTTTTTATTCCATTTCTCACCATTTTTCATGTTTTCATTTGTTTTTATAGTTGTTGATCCCAATCACGAATAATGGTGGAGAGTAGACAATAAGCAAGCCTATGGTAGTGCAAGAAACATGTGTGTAAGAGTGAGCTCCACTTCCATCATCAACTTAGAACTTAAGAAGAGAGCCACCAAAATTTTCCTTGAAAGGCTAGTGAGTTAAATTCATCTCAATGATTCATGATGGATGAAAAGGCTAAGTTGTTGATTTAAGGACAAGATACTAATCCATAGAGCTTAGATTTTTTAGAATTGACAACCTTAGGTAATTTCTTTTCATTTGTTTCTAATTATGCTTAAGAAATCTAGGGGATACTTATTTAGTGATTTCGCGAGACGCTCAAGGTTAAGTGTGGGGGAGTTGATAAATACCATTTTGTTGATTATTTTAATTTCTAAAATCCATGATTGACCTATGTTTTTATTGCTTAATTGTGAAATTACCCTAGGTTTTGGAACTTTCCTCTTATTTTGGACTTAATTGCAAATTTACACATTTTTGAATTATTTGGCCACTAATTTTCTGATATATTTTTGTAGCATGAAAGGATCCTGGACTTAGGGCATACTGGGTCAAATTTGAGTCGGAAGTGGAACCGGATCGAATTATCAAGCTTACGATTAATCCGGGCCGTCCGATTCAAGAGCGGCTAGATCTGAGCCATCCGGGACAATCTGAAGCAATCCGAGCTAGGGTTAGGGTTGATCAAGCACTCTGATCAAGATCTGAAGGTTTCATCCCAATCAGAGCTCAATGAACCATTGGATCAAGCTTGGAGGGCTCTAGATCGTCCTTTCAAAGACTAAGTTGATCTGGACCATCCGTTGCACATCTGGAGGATCCGAGCTACCACGAGGTAGATCCTGACCCCAGATCATCATCATCAAAGTTTGGCTCCAATCAGAGTAAGATCAGCCGTTGGATTCCCTCAAATCAATCACAGCCGTCTATGCTTAAGTATTTAATCAAATTTCCCAGCTGCTTTAGCCTTTGTCGCGTCTCCGCCGCAGTTTCCATCTTCTTCGCTTGTTCTTCACTGTTCTAGCTAATTTCTTCAATCCAAGGGGCGCGACCACCTCCATTCTTCATCAGATCAAGTTCGAGGTCACCGGGGAGAGTAGTCGGTGGAGTTTCAGCTCGGAATTGGGCAAGAGCAGGGCTATTTGAGGGTTTCGGCAGCTCTGCATTTGAAGGCTTCGATTTCGGTTTTGTCAAGTTCTACATCAATCCAAGCCATCTGGAGGGGTTCTCGGACAAGCTTGGATCATTCCTGCACCTTCGTTTCAATCAGACAAGGCTGAGTTGAAGAATTCGAATGGGTTTTCCTTCTTGAACAGATTTGAGCTCTATTCGACCACAGATTCAGTTTCTCAGTGAATTGCTGAGCTTACGGGTTCGAGGCCAGCCCTTGCGTGACGAACAAGGAGACCTTGAGCTAATGGAGCGATTGGGGTTTAGATTTCTTAGTTAATTTCAGTTATTTATAGCTGTAATTTCCAATTCTGCTTTAGTTTTGTTTCTGTCTTCGTTTTAGATTGGTTAATTTCGTTTATTGCATTGTTTCAGCTGTAATCTAGCTTTAATTCTTCAAGTTAAGTAGTGTAAGAATTTGTTTAGTGATCAATTGAGTTTAATTTAAGTTGTTTTCCTATTTTAATTGCTGCGTATCAGCTCTTCCCCTGTTCTGTGTGTCGGATTCATTCAGCTACTCGGTTTCAGTTTTCTGAATTGTTCTATTGTAATTAGATTTCAGTAATTAGTTAGGCAATTTGTAGTGAGCCATTGCAATTAGTTTAGTTGTTTCGTAGCTAAGTTTCGTTTATGCAATTCCATTAGCTGTTGCGTATCAGGTTGTTGCTGTTTTGCCATTTCATTTCTGATTTTTCTTTTTGCAGTTTCTTTCAATTCAGTTGTGCCCAGTTTAGAGATAGCACCTAGTGTGCTAATGCACTTAGATTAGCTCACTTAGCATCGTTTCTGAATCCAACTTTATTTCCTTGACTTTGTTCAGTTTGTTCCGTGCCACTTACAGTTGTGTATCAACTAACTCTGGTAGCACTTCAGTTAACATTTCAGCAGCTTGCTGAAATTAAGCAATAGCTTTCCTTAAGCTTCCTTGAACTCTAGCGTAGTGCATTTGAATTCAGCTTGCATCTGTTGTTATTGCACCTAATTCAGGATCTGAAACTCTGCATTTCTTTCTTGTTTACCTGAGCATAAACTTCTGCATCCAGATTTATGAAATTCTGCACACAGCTCTGCCCTTATGCGTCTCATTTCTGCACTTGGTGTGCAGTTTATTGAGCAGTTTGTTGTGGTTGAATATTCTTCATTCATTCTTGCAAGTTATTTACTGATAGCCCAGCCTTCCAGCTGATCCGATCAGTGTGATTCCAGTTGTCAGTGATAGACTTGCTACTTAGAATCAGATTTCTGTTTTGGCACATAGAGTCTTTCACTCTTTGTGTATCAAGTTTCCTTTTATTCATTGCTGCCTGTTGTACCAATTGGAGATACAGTTTCGAATGGCAATTTATTTCTGTATTCATTGGTTTTTCTTGAAAATCAGACTTGTGAATTTCTGCAGCTTGCCTTAGTAAAGTTTTGAAATTGCAGCTCCTTTGCAATTGAACTAGTTGTTTTGCATCTAGCTTGTATCAAGTTTAATGTTCATATCTGAAATTAGATTATTGTATTCTGCATGATGTAACAGTTGAAGATTCAACCAATTGTATCAAGTGTGGTTGCCTTGGATAATTCGGTTTCCCATTGATTGAGTGTTAACTGCTATCACTTTGTTCAGCTTATTAGTTAAGCTTTCTTTATTTTCATTGTGAATTCATTTCGAGTGCAACTCAAAACTCAGATTTTATTTCGAAACCCAAAATTCACAAACGACACCTAAATACAAGCGCGAATCAAACAACGTCAACTAGCCCCGAGAAAAATACGACCTATGGCCCCTTTACTACGTTTTCATATTTTTGATTGCAAAAAGGGTTTCCAGCATTTTATTCATATACATTTAAATCTGATGAGCCCACACTTTCGTGATAATTTAATCTAGTATTTCGGGCCCATCATTACTGCCAAAGGCAGTGTCTTTGACTGGTTGGGGGCGCCCGGGACAGCTCGGGCGCCCTCATCATGCTGCTTTTACAGCCTTTGCTGCATCGAGTGCGATGGGGGCGCCCGCATGGTTCCGGGCGCCCTGGTCAAGGGCAGAGGCAGCTTTTTGCCTAGGGAGAAAGAAAAAGGTGGGGTGGGGGCGCCCGAGGAGTCACGGGCGCCCGGGACTGTAGCGAAGAGACAAGTTTTGTGTCTTGTCATCATTTGACCATGGTTTAATCGGTTTGACTATGGTTTAATCGGTTTGACCATGGTTTGACTGGTTTGACCATGGTTTGACTGCTTTGACTATGGTTTGACTATGGTTTGACTACTTTGACCATAGTTTGACTATGTTGACCAAGGTTTGACTATGTTGACCATGTTTTGACCAAGTTGACTACAGTATAGGTATTAAAGTAATTATAATTTGAGTTTATTTTTACTGTCTCACCAAATCTAGGGTTTTCAATCACGTTAGCCTTATAGGTTTTGTGAGACAGGTTTTGATAAGTAAAATTATTTTGAGAAATTATTATTTATTTTGAAAATCTTAATTAATTTTTGAAAATATTTAAATTTATTTTGAAAGAAAATGTTTGAATCTATACTTAACTGAAAATTGTGTTAGATTTGAATTTAACAAAAAGTAATTTGAATTTGAAATTCAAAAATTGGCTTCCAGGTCTTGGCGAGGCACTAGGCCTTCTTTGGCCGTAGCCTTATTGGATCATCAACCCTTTCCTTGACAAAGCCGTTTAATGAAGTTTCATTTTCAAAATTAATCTTTGAAAATGTTCTGGTCTAACTAGTTTGGATTTTGGATCGGTAGCTTCGGCTAGTTTCACCAGTCTAAAGAGATCAAGTGAACTTGATCTTATTAGAATTGGTTTCCCTAACGTACTATCATCTCACCTCCACCCAATACTATGTTTTCAAATTTCAGTTAAGTTTGTTCAGTCCTTATACTAACCTAAGTCTAAGCATGGTAAATTGCAGAAATTTAAATAAACAATCAATCAGACAAATTGCAAGAATTAAATTCTATTTAACAATAAAAATAGTTTTTAACTTGGCTCCCCCTGGACTATAGCCACGATAATAATTAGGCAAGATGTAAATCTTATCCTTGTGGATCCAATACTGATTTGATCCAGTCGGTTTGTTTAGGCATAGTTTGGGTACCCATGCCTGAACTTTACTTCTGGACTGATTCAGTACAGCAAAGTAAGATCTTTGTCGGAATTTGGTTCTATAGCTAAGTCCGGATCGATTTATAACAGACTTCTGTTTTCCAAGAGTCATGTCAAGACCCTTGGAACCAGAAGTGAATCGTTCTAAGGCCGCTCTAAGATCCTTAACCTGAGTTTTCAGGGAGGAGTTCTCTTTCTCAAGTTTTTCGACTTGAGTAGGAGTTCCTTCTTGAATTTTCTCGGTTAAGGATTTAGAGTCAGCTCCCTCTTTCAGGAGTTTTACTTCCTGTCGGAGGGATTCGACTTGGAGTTTGGCTTTCGCCAAATCTCGAGAGAGATAAGAAATAAGTTCACTTAATTGACTTTTATTGAAACCGCTTACCTTGATTTCGCCGTCTTCTGAAAAGGTTAGTCTGCCGTCGTCTTTTTCTGACTCTGACTCGGTCTAGACTTCTTCTGAGGCGGTCAGGGCTAGAAGGTTGGACTGGGGTGCTTCTTCTTCTTCTTCTGAGGAAGATTCGTCCCAGGTTGCTTGGAGCGCCTTTTTTCTTCTTGTCTTTTTGGACTCCTTCAGGTTTGGACACTCTGTCTTGTAGTGACCCTTCTTCTTGCACTCGTAGCAGGTTACGTTGGGCTTGTTTTTGACACTCGCGGGTTTAGCTGGTTCGTCCTTTCTTCGGCTTGTCCTCCGTGTGTTGGCTTGGTTCTTCAATTTTTTATAGTAGCTTCGGGCCAGTCGGACCAGCTCAGATTGATCTCTTTCTTCGTCTTCTGCGTCTGAGTCTGAGTTGGACTCGGGTTCAGGTTGAGGTTTCTTCTTTGTCGATCTTCCAATTTTTCCTGCAACAAAGGCAATTCCTTTCTCGGCCAAATTGCAGTTAGTCTGTTCTTGAAGTTCTAACTCAGAAAACAATTCATCTAACTTAGTTTTAGAGAGATCCCATGAAACCTTGTATGCATCTACCATAGATGCCCATAAGGTATTTCTAGGGAAAGCATTGAGGGCATACCTTATTAGGTCACGGTTTTCGACCTTGTGACCTATAGTGTGAAGACCGTTCATCAATTCTTGGATTCGTGCGTGGAGTTGTGCTGCTGTTTCGTTGTCGACCATCTTGATGGTGTAGAGTTTGTTTAGGAACAGGTCTCTCTTACTGATCCTGGTGTCTGATGTTCCTTCGTGCAGCTCGATCAATTTTGCCCACAGCTCCTTGGCACTGTTGAAGGGGCCCACTCGGTTTAGCTCTTCTTTTGTTAACCCGCATTGTAGGGTCTGAGTTGCCTTTGCGTCGGCTTCTATTTTGCGCTTCAGGGCATTGTCCCATTCTGAGTAGGTCTGCGGTACTCCTTCTGCGTTTTTGGGGATCTCCAGTCTGGACTGGATGATGATCCACATGTCCACCTGAGTTTTCAGGTGGACCTCTATTCGACTTTTCCAGTATGAAAAGTCTTCTCCACTGAAAAGTGGAGGTCTGGCGGTGCTAAATCCTTCTTGCATGACCATTTAATCTAAAACAGAAAACTAACAAAAAAAATTTCCAAGACTAGGTCTTGGATTAGTAGTGCGGGATGAATAAAATGAAATAGCGAGGGGTGATGCACCAACCTCGATTAACGAGAAAAAGAAAATTCGAACGAAATATTTAAAGAAAATAAAAATCTGATTTTTTTTTCAAACTGGTGGTTGCACCAAGTTTGAACTTCCCCGCTCTGATACCACTTGTTGGATTGAGAGAACCGATAGAGGGGGGGTGAATATCGGAAAACGTTCGGATTTATGAAAAAAGTAATTGCACAGCGGAAGATAAAAGTAAACATGCGAACACAGTAATTTTTACTTGGTTCGGAGACTAGGTCGACTCCTACTCCAAGGCCCACGATCGTTGATCGTTTACTTTGGGCAATTCTATATGAAGCGTAAAATCCGTTTACAAAGATTGATTACTGAAATAAGTGCAGTAAATTAAAAATCACTCTTCTTTACCGACGTCCGGAGTAGATTGACTTTTTCCGGAGCAGCAGGGCGTCGTCGGCTCGAGTTGGGAGGTTTCCGGAGCAAGGCGCGAGAGCAGAAGAGCTTTGAAGCGTTGAATCAAGTTCTGTTCGAAGCTTGGGGTCGAGGGCCCTTTATATAGGGCCTGGGGGCGCCCGGGACGTCGGGGGCGCCCCCCACGTGTCCGTTGATCCGACAATTTCTCGGTCAGCCTCTGATCCCTTTACCTTCAGGATCAGTTTTGACCGGGGTGCCCGGAGCGCTCGGGGCGCCTGGATTGACTGGGTCAAAGTGTCATCTGTTAGCTTCGAAGGGAGCTGCTTCGGCAGTTGGTGCTGGGGCGCCCGGGACGCTGGGGGCGCCCGGGACGCTGGGGCGCCCGGGACGCTGGGGGCGCCTGGGAGCACGGGGGCGCCCGGGAGCACGGGGGCGCCCGGGAGCACGGGGGCGCCCGGGAGTTGAACTGTCGAAGCTTGCTTTGCTTTCTTGTGTTTTGTGTTCACCTTGGGGGCGCCTGGGACACTCCGGGCTCCCTGGTCAGCTATTGCCTCATTCTTTTGAGGCTCTCTGAGCTGCAGACACACGTTCCTTCGGTCCTGCATGCAGGGTTAGTCCAAAACACAATGAAACAATAAATTGTTAGTTTATACAGCCTTAGCTGTCTTGGTTCTGACTTTGGGTCTCCAAAATGGAACCCTAGGTCGAACCGACGCCTACTGTTCCCTCAACGGGGAACACGTCCTCACCTACTCCTCTCGGGAGAGTGTACCTGATGTCAACCGCTCCTCTGGTTGGACTTTTGCCTGACGGTCCTTTGCCAGGTCTTGGATGCCGAGCTGTCCTTCGCCCGGTGCCTAGCATTCCTTCGCTAGGGCTTTTCACTCTGGCATTCCTTTGCCAGTGCCTAGCAGTCCTTCGCTAGGGTTTTTCACTCTGGCATTCCTTCGCCAGTGCCTAGCAGTCCTTCGCTAGGGCTTTTAACTCTGCACACTCAAGTGACATGTTAGATAACAAGTAAGACTTAACTCTTGAACTCTGTTGCCATGATCAAAACACAAGTTTGACTTTGGTGCTTTCTGCACCAACAGAACCAACCTTTGTATCATTAATGTCAAGAACCCAGTTTAGATCATCAAATGATTCTAGGGTTCAAAAAGTCAAAAAGAAAATGACTAAGGCATGGGTGCCTAAGTCTTTCATTGTAGATGTCTTAGGTCCCAATATTTGGGTACCTAAAACCTCAATATTTAGAATTGTATAAGCATTAATTGAGGGGGAGCATCTATCAACATGGGAGGTTGATATTTGGTGCTCCAAACCCATGACCAAAGGAAAAAATGTCAATCACATGGTTGGTTATGGAAAATTCGAATTAAATGCGTTGAGCTTCATTGTCTTAGTTCTTATAACAATGTAATCTCTTGGCTAGTGATTTGTATGGAATTCATGTGTCAAAGTACTTAATCATGTTTAAGTACAATCTACTTTAGTATTAGAGTTCTTCCATGATCAAGGTTGCTTCCAAGACAAAAAGAAGAAAAAATAACTGTCTAGTTTATCTTTAGCAAATAGACATATACATCTATCATGTGTGCTATCCATGTCTATGAATTTCCTATTCAAATGATTGCATGCATACCTATTTTGGAAGCTTAATTCAATCTTGATTTCAAATCGGTTGGAACCATGACTTTAATACATACTTGGAAGTATGACTTTTCAATCCAATCCATGAGTTTTAGCTTCAAAATGCCATGATTAGGATTGAACTATATAGTTCACTGCAAATCTTGAAGTTAGCCAAAAATAGTTGCAATAACTTATGATATATCTTAGGCTTAAGTTGTCTTATTTTTGATGAATCTAGTCGAGTATGCCATGACTTTAATGTGTGTGTTATTGGTATTAGTCTATGGCTTGCAAATGTTGGCTAAGTACAAGATGAACATATGCTTCATGCTAATCATTATAGAAAATCTCACAAGGACTCACTGCTGAAGCTCTATGACCTAGTGATTTCTGTATATCAATCTAAATCAAGGTTCTAGGACTTAGTTTGCATATATTTATCTCCAACATCTAGATGATCACTTTCAAATTTACCATATTTTCTGGAATCATGCTTTGAACTTTGCAGTTATAGTTTTACTCTCAAGTATGATATGAACCATGCTGGATGATATGAAAATATACATTTTGGTTAAGGGACCCCATGTTTAGAACCAAAGTAAATAAATCTAATTGAGTTAGGATATGGGAATGGCTAAGAATTGAAACAAACCTGATTTCAGAGTTTCTAAAATCGGTTTCTGAAATCTGGAACTCAGAAAACATCCTGTGCCGAACCTGATCGGTCCACCGACCGATCAGGGATCCCTTTGATCGGTCCGGTGACCGATCAGATCAACACTGATCAGTAAGTTCCATGATTGGGTCAAAACTCCTCAGTCCGATCTCCTCTCGTCGAATTGTATCAATTTAATGATCATACTACAAACAAACATGATACAATTCGTTTACAATTGAAACATATTTGATCATCCATTGGTACAAACCTGGTACTAAGGGAGCACAAATGTGTTCAAGTGATAGAAACCTGGTACTTAATAGTGATTTGATACAAACCTATGTTGAATGTTCAAATTCATAAGAAAGGGTTTGTTGAGTCATGACTCTTGTTTTTAATGTCGTGTTCCAGAAATCTCTCTGAAATATCGAATATCAATAGAGTCCTCTCCCCTGGTATGGAATGCAAATGGTTAATGCAGTCTGATCAGGAACGTATCAGAGTTTTCAAAATTTTTCTGAAATCTGATCGCTCCCCAGACTAATCAGATATACTTCTGTATCACGTAATCAACAGACTTGGTTGGTCACGAAGACCAATCAGGACTATGTTTCAGATATAGATGCATTCCTTACTCGTCCTATGAAGCATATACGTATTTGACCATGATATACTTCTGTATATGTCTTCACATGGAAGTCCAAGTGTTAATGCAGTCCGATCTTGAACGAATCAGAATTACAGAAATTTTTCTGAAAATTGATCGTTCATAGATAAATCAGAGAATTTTCTGTATCGATCATCAGTCTGATGGAACTGCGATAATTATTGTCATATGATGTATATACATTGTTGCCATGATACATTTATGGTATATGCCTCTCATATGCAATTCAAAAATCATCCTTTGACTTACTTGTTATATGAAACATATACATGCTCGACCATGATATTATTTTGTATATGTTTTCATGTGCGATTCAAAAAATTATCCTTTGATTATTCTGGGTTTGGGGAGAGATCCGTGTTTGAAGGGGAGGTATGTTCAAACTTAATAACCATACCCTTTTCGATGTTTGACAAAGGGGGAGAAAATGACTGATTAAGTTTATGACTATTATAGGGGGAGGATCATGATTTTCTTATGAGAATTGAACTGACTTCAATTGATTGATACCTAAACTTAAATCGGGTTGTCAAACAACAAAAAGGGGGAGATTGTTGATGTAGTCTGGTACGATTGTTGTTTTGGTGTTTGACAATGATTTAAGTTTGGTTGAATGAAATTCGGGTTAAGTCCAGGTGGATCTGGGAGATCGCACGCTGGCATAGAGAAAGTCCTAACTTGGAGGGTTAGGTGAAAAGTCCTAGTCTGGAGGGCTAGGTTGGATGAAATCCCGGTGAGTGAAGCCGGGTCCTGGTGAGTGGAGCCAGGTGGTGGAAATCTCGGTGAGTGAAGCCGGGTCCTGGTGAGTAAAGCCAGGTGATGGAAATCCCGGTGAGTGAAGCCGGGTCCTGGTGAGTGAAGCCAGGTGGTGGAAATCCCGGTGAGTGAAGCTGGGTCTTGGTGAGTGAAGCCAGGTGGTGGAAATCCTGGTAAGTGAAGCTGGGTCCTGGTGAGTGAAGCCAGGTGATCGAAATCCTAGTGAGTGAAGCCAGGTGATTGAAATCCTAGTGAGTGAAGCTAGGTTGAAATCCTGGTGAGTGAAGCCGGGTCCCGGTGAGTGAAGCCGGGTGACCGAAACCCTGGTGAGTGAAGCCAGGTCCTAGCTTGGAGGGCTAGGTTGAAGTCCCAGTGAGTGAAGCTGGGCATGGCACGAGTCAGAGAAGGGTTGGAGGCTTGTTCTCGTGACTTAGAGTGCATTTGGGCTTGCCTGGATCGGTCTGGTGACCGATCAGGGAGTATGCGTTTCACCCATTGCTTGGCTCCTGATCGGCCTGGTGACCGATCAGGGAGCACACAGTGAGGTTGAGTTCCCTTGCTGATCTGCTCCTGATCGGTCTGGTGACCGATCAGGATCACTGTGCAGATCATTCTGGAAAACGATCTGGCATCGCAGGTTCCTCTCTATGATCGATTAGGACGGAGCCTGATCTGTCTGGTCATGACCTGATCGGTCTGGTGACCGATCAGGAGGCTCCCTGATCGGTCCGATGACCGATCAGGGATCATAAAGTGGGTTTTGGGAATCTTACTGTTCGACTCCTGATCGGTCTGGTGACCGATCAGGGATACTGTTCAGATCGGTCTAGAGAACGATCAAGTGTCGCGAGATTCTCCTTATGACCGATTAGGATGGAGCCTGATTGGTCTGGAAGCAGCCTGATAGGTCTGGTGACCGATCAGGCTGGAGCCTGATTGGTCTGGGGACCGATCTGGAGTGTGCAGCATAATGCTGGATTGGTCTGAGGACCAATCAGGAGTGTGCAGAAGACTGCTGGATCGATTTGGTGACCGATCAGGGTCCTCCCTGATCGGTCTGGCGACCCATCAGGAGCAGAACTTTAATTCAAATACGCTGTCAGAAGCTCTGATCGTGCTGTTTTCTCTGCCGATTCTCTGATACACTGCTGATATATGTTGATATGAGTTGCTAAGCTTCTATTGGAGTGTGCAGGCTTTACAGGGATAATTCAAACATTGGAGGAGTGTCAATGGGAGGCTTTCCTTGGAGCAGATATGGCTGTTTCCTTGTTTCAGGTCACAACGGCGTTTGGAGAGCAGCTGGCAACTGACGGAGGCTCAGCTGGACAGGGTCTTCAGTGGGCTGAATGCTCAGGGAGTCAGGGGGTCAGGCAGTGGCTTCAGTGGATGCTGATGGAAAGCCTGGTGATGGGAGCAGATGCTTAAGACGAGGCTGGAAGCAGAGGAGCGACAACGAGAAAACAGACAGAAACTTGAGGAGTTTGGCTGGGCTGTGTTGTGCTCTCTGTTGCTTTGTGCTTGAGCGTTCTTGTTTCATCTTTGTGAGCTATCCTTCTCTTAGTCTCGTGAGCTTATCTTGTATCCTATTGAGACGCTTGTGGAGAGGTTACTCCACTGAGAAGGAGGCGCTGTTTTATCCGGGTCACTGGGGCTTGATCTGCCGACGATCAAGGGATCGCCCATCTTACGGGCACGCCAAGGAGTAGGGGCAAGTTATCCCCGAACTTTGTACATCGCTGTGTCGTCTGGTTTGCTTTCTTTGTTTTGATTTCAGTTCTTCATTTCTGTTTCTGCATTGTGTCTTCCGCTGCCTAATCTCTAAGTGCAGAAAACTTGAAAAGAAGTTAAAGATTTGTGTCTGGCTATATTCACCCCCCTCTCTAGCCATCCGGTTTCCAACAGACTGGTCCGCGGGATCTATAAAAGAACAGGCCGCACGGGGTGGCCAAAACCTAGGGTTTTGCTTGCCACCCCCTGCGGAAATCTCCTTCTCCCGAGCTCCTCTCGTGTTCTAAGCCTTTCCCAAGATCTAAAATCCTTCCCTAAGCCTTCTCTACCTCTGATCTACGACCTAGGGTTTGTAAAACCTCTCTTTTCAAGTCTAAATCACTCATTACCATCATGAAACCTTTGGGAAAGAGGTAAGAACTTGAATAGGTCAATTTTTTCCATTTAAACTGTGATTTGGAACTAATGTAACGATTTTTGCATGTTTTCTTTGTCTTTTTCCTTTGTTGGGGTGGTTTGGTGTACATGCATGCGTATGTCCCATTTTAGTTTGGCCTCTAAGCGACAAGAGGTGAGGGATCCTCACGACAAGGTCAGAGACAGTCGGGAGAGTCTAGATTCCGGTCCGTAGAGTGTAGGAAGAGGTTTGACGATAGTGAGTTTGTAATAATAAGTTGTTGGTATTTAAATAGGGTCTTCTTTCAATAAAAGTCCCCACAAATTTCTGAGATGATCACATACTTTGGGGCAGAGCAATTGGTCTACTGTCATCATGATATTAATTTGGACCTTTGCAAAGAATTTTATGCAAATATTACTTGCATTGATTCTGATAGTAGTTTATACGAGTCCATGGTAGCAGGAGTTCGCATTCCTTTCTCACCCGTCATCTTAGCTGAATTTTTAGGGTGTAGGATATCACATAATGCATCCACTTACTTCCCTACTGTTGTTGAGCCTCTCTCTTTGCATGACGCTACCATAGATTAGATTCATATGCATTACTTTAGGAGGCATCGACATGACACAGAGCGCATCTTTGATGTCAAACATATGAGTCCATTTAGCCATGTGTTGTACAAAATTGTCATAGAGTGTTTATTGCCCATCGTCACCAAGGGGCGGGCTAGGATTAGACTGCCACATTTGGTGATGATGTATGCTTTAGAGAGGAGGCTTGACATTGATCTTTCCCTGCATGTGTTTACCTCCATCTGTCACTTTTCCCATAGTGTCAATGGGAAAATTTACATGCCTTTCTGGCATATCCTGACTGAGTTCCTTGAGTCCTGGGGTATCCATGTGTCTAGCGGTCAGGTCCGACATCTGCCCAAGGATTACGATCAGATTGGCACGCGCCAGCTATCTTTGGCAGGTATCGAGTGGAGGCAGGGAGAGTTCATCTGGAGGCAGCGTTCGGAGTCCTCCAGCTCTGAGGAGGAGCCTGCTGATAGGATTACACACGAGGAGTTCACTCAGCTCCGATCTAATGTTCACAGCATCCGGGAGGATCTTCACAGTTATCAGCAGCAGCAGTTGGGCTTCCAGCAGACCATTCAGGCTGAGGTTCAGGGGTTCCGGAGCCAGCAGGATGAGATGTACGAGATGCTCCGGCAGCTACATCTTACTTATCAGACCCCTCCTCCTCCTCCTCCAGACGACGATGGCATGCAGTAGTGTGGACGTGATTTGATTAGCATAGTGTTGAGAGTGTTTTCCTTGGATGTAGTTTTATCTCTCAAACACTTTTTATTCTGGGATTGTATTATTTTGATACTTCAGGGCTTTAGCCCTTGTGCTACTTTTCTATGTTACTTTCTCGTCATGTATGATACACTTATGCTTTATGATGTATTATGAGTTTTTATGTCATAATGTGATTTTGTTTATCTTATTTACAGAGTTGTTGGTTGTTCTTTATTGGTTTCTATTAATTGATACGATATGAGTTTGGTTTAAAATTCTTGTTTGCCTTCATACTCTTTGTACAATGTTTTATTTCATAATTTAATATTGAAAGTATGGAATAAGGTTGTATTGACATCATGAAACTTAAGGAAAATTGATAAGTCCCTATGTATCTAAGGTTAAGGGATATGAAGGGGGAGTTTGTATCATATTGAGAATACTTATGAAAAATGGGAGAATTGAGAACCATTATATGTGCAAAATTAAGGTGAATGGAATAGACAAACATAAGGAAACATATATGGAATTCAAAGTTGATACAAGCATGACCATTCTTGAGGAATTTTAGGTTTGTACCACAAGTCAAGCACGTTTGTTATTTTTCATGAAACCATATTTTTCTAGGATAGAGTATATTCTAACAAACGTGTTTGCAAAATTTTATATTTTTCAAAATTTTTTAGAATTTTCTAGGGGTTTCTGAAATTCGGCTGGAAAATCAGAAACAGGTGTATCCGTCGACTGCCCTGGGTGTAGTCGACTGGTGGTTTGGGCAGAAGGTGGATTTGTGATTTCTGAGGTGTTTTTTAGAAATCTGGTGAGTTCTATTTGGCACCAGGGGTATGATTGCTTGGGGCAATTTTTTTGATGATATCAAAGGGGGAGAACTTGTGTGTTAAGTTAGGTTTGGTTTGGAACTTAACTTTGGCTGGTTTATGAAACTTTGGTGTTAAGTTGGGTAGAACTTAACTTGTTGTGAGTGGAGTTAAGTTGGGAAGAACTTAACTTGGTGTTGGCAATGAAAATTGAAAAATTGGGAGAAAACATAGGTTAACAGGGAGGTAGTCTCTTGTTTGTTATGCTTTGTTTTTCAATTGCTATTGCTATTGCTATTGCTATTGTTGTTATGTTTACCTAACTTAACATATTGTCACACATCAAAAAGGGGGAGATTGTTGGGGCAATCGACCCTAAGATGATCTGGAGGATCATGGGGTTTTGATGTGTGTGGTCAATATGGTTAAGTTAGGGTTTGTTGTTGTACTACCATGTGTATGTGAGTGTGCAGGATTGCAGGTACACATGGACTTGGTTGATGTCTTCAGGTGAAGGGTGGTATGGAGGCAAGCTGGAGGCTTGCGTGCGCATCCGAGGGACCGTGGATAGCAGGGACGATGAGCCGAGGGACGCGGACTTCAAGGCGTACGTAAAGGATGGCATGGAGGCAAGCTGGAGACTTGCGTGCGCATCTGAGAGACGAGGGCCGAAGATGAAGAGGGCGTGAAGGCAACAGTCAAGGCTGCTGGTGAAGAGTCAACTAGGTTGTGAGGGTCCTAGTGTGAGTCGTTGTACTCGGGAACTAAGCTGGGAGGGTTCGAGTGCGGAGTGAAATGTACTCAGGGAGTGTAACCCTAGGCTTAGGTTCGGACCAGTTGACTGCTCTGGGACCAATCGACTGCTCTGGGACCAGTCGACTGGTGTCGACTGGAACAACTGGTAGATTCGAACGTTGGGTGTAACGGTCGAATCTGAGTGGGACCAGGGGCAGTCAACTGGTAGCGGCCTGAACAGACTCGAGCCCTATTTAAAGGAGCTCGTTTCAGGCCTTTCTCTCTTGGTGAAACTTGCTTGGTCAAAGCTTGTTAGTAGCCTGTTGTGGTCAGATATTGTCGAGGTGTTGTGGCGAGGTTTCTCCACCCACAAGGAGCGACAAGGGCTAGCTGGAGGTCATCCGGGGAGTGATCCACCGAAGGATTCTTGGATTAGTCACCCTTAGGGGTGGATACCAAGTAAATAGGTTTGCGTTAGCGTTGTATTTGTTTATTGTTATTGTTTCCGCTTGCGCACGCTAACAACGTAGGTAGAAGAATGGAAGAAGTGCTATTCACCCCCCTCTAGCAACCGTACACGATCCAACACATTGTCCTTGTCACTAGTGGATGACACTCTACAGAGGACAAGGAGGACTTCCATCATGATCGTAGATGCCCCATCGTCATACAATACTATTCTGGGGAGACCAACGCTCATCTTGTTTCAGGCGGTGGTCTCGGTCTATCACCAGAAGATCAAATTTCTGGTGAGAGGGCGGATGGCGGAAGTTATAGGAGATTAGCTATCTTCCCGACGATGCTACAATGGGGAAGTGAGGACAGAAGATCGCAGGAACCTGAGGACCCATGAAGCTTTACAAATCGACCTGGCCAATTCCCGAGCAAAAGAAGGAGCCAAAGGGGAACGCAGGGAGGTCAAGAGCGAGGAAGTTCAAATTCACCCTCAACAGCTAGTTGAATCACAAGAATTGATGCTAATCTTGTGCAAGAACTTAGAAGTCGGTTGATTAGCTGCTTGGCAGATCATCAGGATGTGTTCGCGTGGGCTACTGAAGAAATCAAGGGAGTCCCTCCCACCTTGGCCACAGATCGATTGCATATCACTCCAGGAGCCCGACCGGTGAAATAGAGGCGAAGACATTTTGCTTCAGAGCACGATAATATAATCAGGGAGGAAGTTGTAAAGTTGTTGAAGGTCGTGCATATTAGAGAAGTTCAATTCCCGATCTGGCTGGAAAATGTTATATTAGTCCATAAGCCCGGGGGTAAATGGCCGGTTTGTATCGACTTCCATGATTTAAATAAAGCATGCCCTAAAGACTGTTACCCTTTGTCTTGCATTGATTAGCTGATAGATTTGACTTCCGGCTATGAATTTATTTCAATGTTGGATGCATATTAGGGATACCACCAAGTTCCCCTTGCTCGAGAGGATTAAGAGAAGGTCAGCTTCGTAATGGCGAATGACACTTATTGTTACAATGTTATCCTATTCGGGTTGCACAATGCAGAGACAACCTATCAGCGGATGATGGATAAGGTCTTCTGCCATCAAATCAGAAGGAATATTGAAGTGTATGTGAATGACATCTTGGTCAAGACAGAGAAGGGGAAGGACATGATTGTCGATTTGGAGGAGACATTCGCTACCCTGAGGGCTAATGGACTGAAACTAAACTCCGCTAAATGTTTGTTTGGGGTGAAAAGTGGGAGGTTCTTCGGGTATATGGTAACAGAGAGAGGAATTGAGGCTAATTCTGAGAAAGTGCGAGCTATCCTCAACATGTCATCCCCTCGCAATTTCAATGACGTACAACGGCTTAATGACAGAATTACAACCCTGTCCCGGTTCATATCCAGATCTGCTGACAGAACTTTGCCTTTCTTCAAGATCCTAAGGAAAACTGTCAAATTCGAATGGGATGACCGATGCGAGAAGACTTTTACAGATTTAAAAGCATACCTTTCTGAACTCCTCATCCAATATAAGCCACTGAAAGGAGAAACGTTGTTTGTCTACTTGTCTACAGTTGAGTAAGATGTAGGTTCTGCGCTTATTCGTGAAGAAAGTACTACCCAGTATCCCAACTATTTCTTTGGGCACCTCCTGAAAGAGGCAGAGTCTTGGTATACTACCCTGGAGATGCTGGTGTATGCCTTAGTATTGATGGCACAAAGGCTGAGATCATATTGTTTGGCTCATCCCATCATGATGCTTACTAACAGCCCACTCGGGCGCATCCTCACAAATCCGGAGGCCTCGGGACAATTAATCAAGTGGACGACAGAGTTGAGTGAGTATGCGATTGAGTATCATCCCCGAACAACTATTAAAGCTCTTGCTTTAGCCGACTTTATGCTCGAAGCTGTCCCAGGACCTGAAGCTGGTGAAGTATGGAGGATTTATGTTGATGGCTCATCAAACAACAAGTTGTAGCGACCCGCCTTCTCCTGTCTTAGACGGATCGTTACTTCTCTCTACTTCTCTACTTTTGATACATGACTAAAAATGCGGAAATCTTTTTTTTTTAAACTTTTAAATTCATCTAACAATTATATTCTAACTTAAGCAGTCATGTATAATAACATATCACACTTTCTATCTCAAAAGCTCACATATGGTACACTTTGAAGCTTGCCTTGCCCAACACCACAGTCGGGTATCAGTCGACTGATACTGTATCAGTCGACTGATAGCCTGAAATCTGAATTTTCAGGTTTTCGGCAGTTGCTTCACAGCTCCTCCAAACTTATAATTTCGAGCCATATGGAATCATGACACCATTTCTACACTCTATGACAGTTTTCAAATGAGTTTAGCCAATCAAAACGAATCCATAAATTTGAATTTTGGACTTTTGCGGAAGAAAATAAACTATACAAGTTATATGAACTTTAACACTAAAGTTTGTACCAATCTTGACTTCTATACATTCATATAACCAAATACATGTTCTATGACCTTGCTAAAGCATCATGAAATGTGAATGCAACTTTTCTAAACATATTTAAGCAATGAAACTTAATTCAAAGAAGAAATTGATACTATCTTGGCACATGCATCTATTTCTCTAACTAAGTATCAATATCTCTAACTGCTCACAATTCTACTCATCCAGTGCAATCATAAGAATATATAGGCTAAAAGAAACGACATGGAATCTTTACTCTAAGAAATTGAGTATGTAAAACTATCCAAAACTTAAATGTTCGCTAAACTCCATAAAACAAAAACTTGAAATTCAAATGAACTATAACATTGTGAATTAAATAACTAAATTGTCTTGTGCCAAAGATCTCTCCATAATCAGCCACCACACACACTTTTCTCAGCACCGCCTCGTCGGCTTCCTTCAGAATTGCTTGCCTTTACCTTTATCTGCAATAAGAGGAAATGCAACTAGTAAGCAAAAAGCTTAGTAAGTACTATCTAGCTCACAAAATCTCGAAATGTGCAAACATGCTTCTAGATCAAACTGAAAATCATATGAGATACTAATATGCTTGAAAGAAAACTAAGAACATGTATAACTCAAAACATGCATACTCAAGCAATAATAAATCTCAATTTACTTTTCTTGGCTCAACTTGAAACTTTAGCTATTCTTTAACTTTTGAAAACTTTCTTAACTTTCGAAATTTTGCTAAAGCATATACTTGAAAATAATAATCACTTGGATCCACTGAAGACGTAAGTACCATCTCATATGCGCGTTCCCTAAAAGGTTGGGGTAGCGAGCCACCAATCCTAATAGAGCAGACCTTGGTCTACCAGGGCCAAGACCTTGGAATTGGACACCTGGATTTCTTTAACGATGCCCTTGGACGCCGGGTACTGGCCTTAGAAAATAAAATAGCTTTTCTTTCTTTTCTTTCTTATCTGTAAATGCCTTGGCATTTTCTCGAGCACCTTGCGTGCTAAAATCCCTAAGTCTTGACTTTTGGGGATTTCTTAAGGCCTTGGCCTTTTCTTTTCTTATCTTTATCTTCTCTTTTCTTTTCTCATAACTTTTCTTAGCCCTAATCTCATATAGGGTGCTTAATCAACTTATACAAACATATAATGAACTAATATCATATGCCAAAAATCATAAACTAAAGAAACTATCTCTTTTAAAACTTTTTAAAGGAAATTCTCGCGGAAAAACCGCCTCTTACTGCAGGTGAGCAGTACTTACATTGATATCTTGGACTTACAACCAAGATTGACGTCTAGAGCTCGGGAGAAACTTGAGATCTCGGAGAATTCTTCGCGCCTACGCGTTCCTCTCGTCGCGGGGATTCCGAATATTGGAAGATCTCTTGGAGAAGAGCCTTGGCCGGCCCCCTAGAGCTTGGTGTTGTTTCGCCCAAGAGAGGAGAAGTCGGCGTGAGGGTTTGGAGAGGAGAGAAATAAAACTTCTCTCTTTAATTACCTATTTATACTTATGGGGGCGGATTAACCTAACTACACCTTAAATATATATCTCTCCATCTTTTGCTGTGATTGATACCCTAGCCTGGCTGGTCGCGCGCTTGCCTTGTCTCACGCTGGTCGCGGGTTCGATCTCCCTGCTGCCCTTTTAAATTTTTTTTTTTCTTTCCCTTTTCTTAAAATACCAAACGGACTCGGAAAATTCCATAAAAATATTCTAAAAATTCCTAAAAATATCTAGAATATTTCTAAACCATTTTTAAATAATTCTAAGGACTTTAAGAACTAAAAATGGGAATTTTAGGGCGTTACACAAGTATAGTGGGGTCGGGGTTCTAATGATTTCTCCAAGGGAGGATGTACTACAACTATCCGTCCAACTCAACTTCCGATACACCAATAATGAAGTTGAAAATGAGGCAATACTAGCTGGGCTTCAAGCAGCCAAGCAAGTGGGGGCTACTTGGGTTATCTTACATGCGAACTCTCAACTCGCAGATCAATAGTTAAAGGGAGAGATCGAAGTTAAAAATGAGTGTCTGCAAAGGTATGTAACTATATATGAGCGACTGAAATCTGCATTCACTGAAGTCGTTTTGCAGAAGATATCTTGAGCAGATAATGTCAAGGCAGACGAGCTGTCAAATTTGCAAGCTCTCTTGCACTATGGACGTTGGAAGAGACTAGTGCTCCAGAAGGAGTCATGGCCCAAATTGAAGAAGAAACTGCCGACACTTTATTACCTGACTGGAGAGAACCTTATGTGGAATTCCTATGTAGTGGAACAGTGTCGGTGAGTGATAAGGAAGTTCGACTCTTCCGTCGTAGGGCTTCTAGATTCACGTTGGTCGGAGAATAGTTATATAAAAGAGCATTCGCCCGACCATTGCTCAAGTGTATTGGTCCAAGGGAGGTTGATTATATCATGCGAAAGGTTCATGAAGGCATATGTGGAAGTCATATTGGGGAATGATCCATGGCTAGAAAGATTATTCTGGTCGGATATTTTTGGCCCACGTTGCAAACAGATGCTACCAAATTTGTCACCGCCTGATTGAACTACTTCGACCCGCCACTGTCTTATGCCCATTCGATCAGTGGGGAATGGACATTGTGGGCTCTGTTGGAGCAATCTATGATCCGAAGTGACCATGTGTTTTGATGTTTGGGCAAAGGGTTTAAGTTAGGTTCACCCTTGTATTTGATATGTGTTGGATCGAGAGAAATGATAGAGGGGGGGGGGTGAATATCGTAAAACGTTCGGATTAAAGTTAGAGCAATTACGCAGCGGAAATTTAAATCAACACACACGCAAACACCAAGTTTTTTACTTGGTTCGGAGTCGCGGTCGGCACCTACTCCAAGGCCCACGGTCGTTGACCGTTTACTATGGGCAATTCTATATGTTCGCAAAATAGTTTACAGAGAGATATTACAAAAGTAATATAGTAAACTTAAAAACAGCTCTTAGTTACCGACGTCCGGTGTAGATTGAATTTTCGGGGCGGAGGGACGTCTTCGGCGCTTGTATCTCGAGTTGGGAGGTTTCCGGAGCAGAGCGTAGAAGCAGAAGAGCGTAGGAGCGTTTTTAGAATTGCTGTTCGAAGCCTTGGGGTCGAGGGCCTATTTATAGCCCCTGGGGGCGCCCGGAACGTCGGGGGCGCCCCCCACGTGTCAGCTGATCCGAGTTCCTCTCGGTCAGCTCTGATCCCTTCAAACTCGGGATCAGCCTTTGACGGGGGCGCCCGGGACGCTGGGGGCGCCCTGGTTGGCTGGGTCAACTCTTATCCGTTGGCTTCGCTGGCTTCTGCTTCGATAGCTTGACTTGGGGCGCCCGGGAGCATAGGGGGCGCCCGGGAGCACGGGGGCGCCCTTCCCATGAACTGCCGAAGCACTCCTTTTGCTTAGTCTATTTTGTGTTGCCCTTGGGGGCGCCCGGAACACTGGGGGCGCCCTGCTCAGCTGCTGCCTTTCTCCTTTAAGGCGTTCTGAGCTGCAATGACTCATTCCTTCGGTCCTGCATCCAGGGTTAGTCCAAAACAAGTACAACGCAATAGAGTATTAAGTTTATACAGCCTTAGCTGTCTTGGTTCTGACTTTGGGCCTCCCAAAATGGAGCCCTAGGTCGAACCGACGCCTACTGTTCCCTCGACGGGGAACGCGTCCTCACCTACTCCTCTCGGGAGAATGTACCTGATGCCAACCGGCTCCTCCGGTTGGACTTTTGCCCAGCAGTCCTTCGCCAGGTGCCTAGCTGTCCTTCGCCAGGTCTTCAGTACCAAGCTGTCCTTCGCCTGGTGCCTAGCTGTCCTTCGCTAGGTCTTTGTATCCTGGCATTCCTTCGCCAGGTGCCTAGCAGTCCTTCGCTAGGGCTTTGTATCCTGGCATTCCTTCGCCAGGTGCCTAGCAGTCCTTCGCTAGGGCTTTGTATCCTGGCATTCCTTCGCCAGGTGCCTAGCAGTCCTTCGCTAGGGCTTTGTATCCTAGCATTCCTTCGCCAGGTGCCTAGCAGTCCTTTGCTAGGGCTTTGCCTGCACACTTGAGTAACATGTTAGATAAACATTATACCTTAACTTTTGAACCCTGTTGCCATTATCAAAATACAGGTTTGACTTGGGTGCTTTCTGCCCCAACAATCTCTCCCTTTTTGATTTATGGCAACCCTGGTTCAAAAAATTAAGTTAATCAGAACAAGAAAAATGAAATTTTGTTCCCTCCCCCTGGAAGGAATTTCCCCCTAGATTTTTCAAAAGTTTGTGAGGTTTTTGAAACTAAGTCTAAAGATGGATTTAATTTTACTTAGTGACAAAAACATATTTTCCAAAATAAATTTGGTTGTGCACTTTGGAAAATTTATATCTGTAGAAAATTTAAGTTTAAATGCTTAGATAAATTTGAAAACTTAAGTTTAAGTATTACGAAGGATTTTGAAAACTTAAGTTTGAGTATTAAGGAAACTTTCAAAAATTTAAGTTTAAGTACTCAGTAAGTTTTTGAAAACTTAAGTTTGAGTACTAAGAAAAATTTGAAGCCTTAAGTTTAAAGTACTAAAAAAGGTTTAAAGTACTTAGAAAGTTTTTGAAAACTTAAGTTTAAAATACTTAGGAAGATTTGAAAGACTTAAGTACTTAGGAAAATTTTGAAAACTTAGGTACTTAGGAAAATTTTAAAAACTTAAGTACTTAGGAAAATTTTAAAAACTTAAGTTCTTAGGAAAATTTTGAAAACTTAAGTACTTAGGAAGATTTTGAAGACTTAAGTACTTAGGAAAATTTTGAAAACTTAAGTACTTAGGAAATTCTGCAAAAAAAAAAAAGTTTTAAGTACTTTTGAAAATGAATTAAGTACTTTTTGAATAAAGGATAGAGTTTGAAGCTTTGGATTTTTTTTAAAAAAATCATTTTAAAAAAAATTTAAACTCTTTCCTTTCCTATCTCTCCCCCTTTTTCATATATCAAAAACAAATAAATATAGCAAGAACAGGATAAATAAATTGCATAAGAAATAATAAATTGCATAATTTGCTGTACTGAATCAGTTCAGGATATGAATTAAACCAAATCAGTTTCAATTATCTCTTTTAGGGTCTTGTCTAACCCAATTAGCTACTTACTAACTGCTATAAGCAGTAATTTTCACTAGGGTTAGTCAAGTTAAGTGTTCTGTTCAAGTTAGATTTTCTAAACTTGACACTTAACTTGATTACTGTGTAGGTTGTATTTAGTGCCCCAATTACTGCAGATGCACTGACTTAAAGCATCTTGAATTAAGGCAAAGACCTAAGCATCTCAACCCATTCTAGGTTATCAATCAAAAGTATCCTAAGGTGCTTGTGAGATGCTGGCTTCTAAATCTATAGGTGCATGCAGTTCTAGGGTTAGGGCCAAGGCTAAGTTCATTTACGAAAAAGCCCTAGTTTTGAAAGGGATAGTTTTTTAAAATAAAACTAAGTCGAAAATATTTTTAAAACTTTTCAAAATTAAGTAAAAGCTGATTTTGAAGGCATTAAAAAAAATTTTGAAGCTAATTTTGAAAGCATTTTAAAAATTTTAAAAGTTGATTTTAAAATGAGTAAGAAAACCAACAGTAGACTAAATCTATTCTACCAAGCATAATCCTAGCTGCCTTTTTAGTGAGCTGAACTCAGACTCAGGTAGGGGTTTGGTGAATATGTCAGCTAAGTTGGATTTAGAGTCTACATGCTTAAGGACTATCTCACCCCTGGCCACATGATCTCTTATAAAGTGGTGTTTAACTTCTATGTATTAAGTTCTAGAATGTTGGATTGGGTTCTTAGTCAGGTTGATTGAGCTAATATTGTCAATGTAGACCTGAGTTTGATTGTAGTCAAGCTGGAAGTCTTTGAGAGTGCGCATCATCCATAAGAGTTGTGCCACACACTCTCCTAAAGCTACATATTCAGCTTCAGTTGTAGATAGAGCTACACAGTGTTGTTTTCTGCTGCACCAACTTACTAGGCTATTTCCTAGTAGTTGGCAGCTTCCACTTGTGCTCTTTCTATCTAATTTACAACCTGCGTAGTCAGAGTCCGAGTATCCTGACAAGTCGAAGGTTGAGGTCCTAGGATACCAAATCCCTACATTTAGGGTGCCCTTGACATATCTTAGTATTCTTTTTAGGGCGGCTAAGTGCGTTTCCTTAGCACAGGTTTGGTATCTAGCACACATTCCTACAGAAAAAAGGATGTCAGGTCTGCTTGCTGTAAGGTACAGTAGACATCCAATCATGCTTCTATAGAGTTTAAGGTCTACTGGTTTACCATCAGGGTCACTATCTATTTTTATATTGGTGGCCATGGGGGTACTTATGCTTTTAGAGTTATCCATTTTAAATTTCTTTATTAGCTCCTTAGCGTATTTGGATTGATGGACATAGTTTCCATCCCTAGTTGTTTAATTTGTAATCCTAGGAAAAAGTTAAGCTCACCAACTAAGCTCATTTCAAATTCATTTTCCATTATTTTAACAAATTCTTTTAGAAAGTTTGAGTTGGTGGACCCAAAGATTATGTCATCTACATAGATTTGGGCAATAAATATGTCTTTTCCTAGGGTCTTAATAAATAAGGTTGAGTCAATTTGCCCTTGTTTAAATTCTTTAGAAATTAAGTAAGTTGATAAGCGTTCATACCAGGCCCTAGGTGCTTGTTTTAGTCCATATAGTGCTTTAGTAAGTTTGTAAACGTGGTTAGGTCTTTCTAAGTCCTCAAACCCAGGGGGTTGTCCTACATAAACTTCTTCTTTAATGAATCCATTTAGAAAGACTGACTTTACATCCATTTGGTATAGCTTAAATCCTTTATGGGATGCAAAGGCTAATAACATCCTAATGGACTCAAGTCTAGCTACTGGGGCATATGTTTCGTCGTAATCTAACCCTTCTACTTGGCTGAATCCCTTTGCTACTAAGCGGGCTTTGTTTCTAACTATTTCTCCTTGATCATTTAGCTTATTCTTAAAGACCCACTTAGTGTCAATGGTGGACTTACCTTCAGGTTTAGCTACTAGTTCCCAGACTTGGTTCCTCTCAAATTGGGCTAATTCTTCTTGCATAGCTATGATCCAATCAAGATCAGGTAGGGCTTCATCTATAGTCTTAGGTTCTATTTTTGAAATCATTGCTATTTGACTATGGTTTCTATAGGAAGATCTGGTTCTGACTCCTAGAGTTGGATCACCCATAATTTGATCGATTGGGTGACTGAGTCTGGGGTTCTTGGTTTTTCTAGAACTTGGTTCAGCCTTCGGTCCGGCTGGTCGGTTTGGTTCACTATTTGATTCCACTCTTTGAGTTGGTTCAATCATTGGTTCAATAATTGGTTCATTTGACTCACTAGTTGGTTCAATAGTTAGTTCATTTATGGGTTCAATTAAAGATTCACCAACTTGTTGATTATCTTCTTGATCAGTGTTTGATGAAGTTTGATTTGAACTTGAGTTAATTTCTTCATCAAATATTAGATTAGTTGTTTCTTCGATTTACTTGGTTTGGTTGTTGTAAACCCTATAGGCTCTACTTGTTGTTGAATATCCTAGGAAGATGTCTGGGGTTGACTTAGACTGGAATTTTCCTAAGTAGTCTTTGGTGTTTAGGATATGGACTTTGCATCCAAAGACCCTTAGGTAGTGTAGATTTGGAAGTCTATGGTAATATAGTTCATAGGGTGTTTTGTTGTGTCGTTTGTTAATCAGGACCCTATTTTGTATGTAGCAAGCCATACTAATTGCTTCTGCCCAATATTGGTTGGCTAAATTAAATTCATTGAGCATAGCCCTAGCGGCTTCCTGTAGAGTTCTATTTTTTCTTTCAACTATTCTATTTTATTGGGGGGTTCTAGGAAACGAAAATTCATGTATGTATCCATTTACCTTACAGAATTTCTCGAATCGTTGATTTTCAAATTATCCCCCGTGGTCACTCCTAAGTCTTTTGATTTTAGTATCGGTTTGATTTTCAATTAACTTACAGAATTCATAAAATAGGTTTAGGGTTTCATCTTTGGTCTTTAGAAATCTAACCCAGGTAAACCTAGAGTAATCATCAATTATGACTAAGCAGTATCGGTTTCTGCTTAGTGACTTGGCTCCATGTGAATCAAATAGGTCAAGGTGCAGGAGCTCAAGTGTGGTTTGAGTTAGATCAGATTGAATTAGTTTGTGATTGGATCTGGTTTATTTACCTTGATTACATGATTCACATATTAGGTTTTCATGATTTTTAATTTTGGGGATACCTTTAATTAAGCCAAGTTAGGTGATTTTTGAAATAATTTTTAGGTTAGTGTAACCTAATCTCCTATGCCAGAGGTTTGATTGTTCTAACTGAGTTAACATGTATTTAGGTACTAAGGGAAGATTTATAGTGTAAACATTATTTTTCCTAGTGCCCTTAAGCATGATTTCTGAGTTTCGCAAGTTTCTAATCAGGCAGTTAGAATTGTTGAATGTAACTATATAACCAGAATCACATAACTGACTTATGCTAAGTAGGTTAAAATTGAAGTTTTCAACCAAAAGAACTTTCTTAATAACAAAGTCAGATTTAAGTTCAATATTACCTAACCCAATTACCTTGAGTGTAGCATTGTTGCCAAATGCCACTGAGCCTAGGTTCTTGAACTTGAGTTTGGTGAATTTCAATTTATCTCCAGTCATGTGTCTGGAGCAACTGCTATCCAACATCCATTGGTCCAAATCTTTATGTTCCTACACATAAAGAGTTTTGTTGATTTGGATCCAATTAGAGTCAGGAATAGCTTAAATTGATTTTCACTGCCTAGTCTATCTCACCCAAATCTAGGATTTTTAATCACGTTAGCCTTATAGGTTTTGTGAGACAAGTTTTGATAAAAGAATTTTTGAAAAACATGATTTATTTTGAAAAACTTAATTAATTTTGAAAACAATTGAATTTATTTTGAAAGGAATGTTTAAATCTACAACTAACTGAAAATCTGTGTTAGATTCGAATTTGACAAAGAACAATTTGAATTTGAATTTCAAAAATTGGCTTCCAGGTCTTGGCGAGGCACTAGGCCTTCTTTGGCCGTAGCCTTATTGGATCATCAACTCTTTCCTTGACAAAGTCTTTTAATGAAATTTTATTTTCAAAATTAGTCTTTGAAAATTTCTGGTCTAACTAGTTTGGGTCTTGGATCGGTAGCTTCGGCTAGTTTCACCAGTCTAAAGAGACCAAGTAGAGAATACTTGACCTTATTAGAATTGGTTTCCCTAACGTACTATCATCTCACCTCCACCCAATACTATGTTGTCAAATTTCAGTTAAGTTGGTTCAGTCCTTAAACTAACCATTCGTAAATCTAAACATGGTAAATTACAGAAATTAAGTAAACAATCAATCATGCAAATTGCAAGCAAGAATTGAATTTTATCTAACAATAAATATTGTTTTCAATTTGGCTCCCCCTGGACTAAAGCCACGATAATGGTCTGGCAAGATGTGAATCTTGTCCTTGGGGATCCAATATTGATTTGATCCAGTTTGTTTGTTCAGGCATAGTTTGGGTACCCATGCCTGAACATTAGGTCTGGACTGGTTCAGTACAGTAAAGTAGGATCTTTGTCTAGATTTGGTTCTGTAGCCTAGTCCGGATCGATTTAGAACCGATTTCTGTTTTCCAAGAATCATGTCAAGATTCTTGGAACCAGAAGTAAATCGTTCTAATGCTGATCAAAGATCCTTAACCTGAGTTTTCAGGGAGGAGTTCTCTTTCTTAAGTTTTTCAACTTGAGTAGAGGTTCCTTCTTGAACCTTCTCAGTTAAGGGTCTAGAGTCAGCTCCCTCTTTCAGGAGTTTTACTTCCTGTCGGAGGGATTCTGTAGCGACCCGCCTTCTCTACCTTTGATGGACCGTTACGTTATCTACTTCTTGACTCTAATGCACGACAAAAATGCGGAACTTTCTTTAACCTTTTTTTTTGTATTCAATCTATTTAAAAATGAAATTCTAACTTTAATAGTCATGCATGATACAATGGCACATTACTAGTAATTCTAACCATTTAAACTCATCACACAAGGTTCTATAACATTTCTAAAGCACTATGAAATATGCATGCAACTTTTCTAAGCATATTTAAAGCAATAAGACTTAATTCGAAACTAACAACATCTTGGCACATGTACTAATATTTCTAGAACTTCATAGAATGTAAATCTTACTTTTCTACCGAATTTACAAGCATTTTAAGCACAATTAGGACTTAGTCCAAAAGGGAATAATAATAAGCTCAAGAATAAGTCTAAAATGCAATGTATCCACCTGTTAAACTACTCATGCCCTTGCTCATCTAGTGCATTCACAAAAGTATGCATACTAATTGAAATGACATGGAATCTTCATTCTACAAAATTGAGCATGTAAAACTATCCGAAGCATAAACGTTTAATAAACTCCATAACATAATAACTTGGAATTTGGAAATCTTAAACATTGCATTTCAAATAAGCTAAACTGTCTCGTCCCAAGGATCTCTCCAAGGTCAGCCACCACACACACGTCACTCAGCACCGCCTCGTCGCCTTCCTTCAGAATTGCTTGTCTTTACCTTTACCTGCAGTAAGAGGAAATGCAACTAATAAGCATAAAGCTTAGCAAGTACTATCTAGCTCACAAAATCTCGAAATGTGCAAGCATGCTTTTTAAACAATGTGGCATCACATGAGATACTTTTATGCTTAAAAGAAACACTAAAACATGTATAACTCAAAACATGCATACTCAAGCATTAATAAGTCTTAACTCACTTTTTCTTGGCTTAACTTGAAACTTTAGCAATTCTTTAATTTTAAATCTTTCTTTAACTTTTAGAAAACTTCCTTAAATTTTAGAAAACTTTGCTAAAGCATATACTTGAAAATAATAACTCACTTGGATCCACTTAAGACGTAAGTACCATCTTATGCGCGTTCCCTAAAAGGTTGGGGTAGCGAGCCGCCAATCCTAATAGAGCAGACCTTGGTCTACCCGGGCCAAGACCTTGGAATTGGACACCTGGATTTCTTTAACGACGCCCTTGGACGTCGGGTACTGGCCTTAGAAAATAAAATAGCTTTTCTCTCTTTTCTTTCTTATCTTTAAATGCCTTGGCATTTTATCGAACACCTTGTGTGCCCAAATCCCTAAGTCTTGACTTTTGGGGATTTCGAAAGGCCTTGGCCTTCTCTTTTCTTTTTCTTTATCTTTCTTTTCTTTTCTTATAAATTTCTTAGACCCTAAACTCACATAGGATACTCTATCAAATATATACAAGCATATAATGAACTAAGATCACATGCAAAATCTTAAACTATAAGTAAATATCTCTTTTAAAACTTTTAAGGGAAAATTCTTGCGGAAAACCGCCTCTTACTGCAGGTGAGCAGTACTTACCTCGATATCTTGGACTTACAACCAAGAACGGCGTCGGAGGTTCCGGAGAAACTCGGAGTCTCGGAGATTTCTTTGCGCTCACGCGTTCCTCTCGTCGCGGGGAGTCCGAATATAGGAAAATCTCTCGGAGGAGAGCCTTGGCCGGCCACCGGAGGAAAGCCCTAGGCTTGGTGTGGTTTCGCCCAAGGGAGGAGGAAGAGGGGAGGTCGCGTGCGTGAGGGAGGCCGTCGGCGCCGCTAGGTTGGGAGAAAATTAACCTAAAACTCGTAACTCCCTCTTTTATACTTATGGGGGCGAATTTACCTAATTATACCTTATCTATTGTTTCGCTTAATCTATTTCAACAAAAATGAACCAGCCTAGCTGGTCCGCCTATTCTCCTCTCACAGCGTAGGTGAAGGGATTGATTCCTACTTATGCGAGATTTTCTGTTTATAACCCTTTTTGCCACTTTCGTTTACGGAAAAATTCTATAAAAATATCCATAAATTTGGAATAAATTCTAAGATATTTCTAAAATTAGTTTCGAGAATTTTCGGGCGTTACAGATTCGACTCGGAGTTTAGCTTTCGCTAAATCTCGAGAAAGATACGAAATTAACTCATTTAACTGACTTCTAGTAAAACCACTTACCTTGATTTCGCCGTCCTCTGAAAATGCCAGTCTGTCGTCGTCCTGTTCTGATTCTGATTCGGTCTCGACTTCTTCTGAGGCGGTTAGTGCGAGTAGGTTCGACTGTGGGACCTCTTCTTCTTCGGAGGAGGAGGACTCGTCCCACGTTGCTTGAAGTGCCTTCTTCTTCCTTCTATTCTTCTTGGTCTCTTTTAGGTTCGGACACTCCGTCTTGTAGTGACCCTTCTTCTTGCACTCGTAGAAGGTCACGTTGGGCTTGTTCTTTTTGTTTGCGGGTTCAGCTGGTTCTTCCTTTCTTCGGCTGACTTTCCGTTTGTTGGTTTGGTTCTTCAATTCCTTGTAGTAGTTTCGGGCCAGTCGGACCAGCTTAGGTCGATCTCCTTCTTCGTCTTCTGAGACTGAGTCTGAGTTAGACTTGGGTTCAGGTTGAGGCTTTTTCTTTGTTGCCCTTCCAGTTTTACCTGCAACAAAGGCAATACCTTTCTCGGCCAAATTGTAGTTAGTCTATTCATGTAATTCTAATTCAGAGAACAATTCATCTAATTTAATTTTTGAAAGGTCCCTTGAGACCTTGTATGCATCTACCATAGATGCCCACAAGGTGTTTCTTGGGAAAGCATTTAAAGCGTACCTTATTAGGTCACGATTTTCTACCTTGTGACCGATGGTGTGTAGTCCGTTCATCAATTCCTGAATTCGGGCGTGGAGTTGAGCTGCTGTTTTGTTGTCGGTCATTTTGATCGTATACAGCTTGTTCAGGAGGAGATCCCTCTTGCTGATCCGAGTGTCTGATGTTCCTTCGTGCAGCTCGATCAGTTTCCCCCACAGCTCCTTGGCACTGTTGAAAGGACTCACCCGGTTCAGCTCCTCTTTTGTTAAGCCGCATTGGAGAGTCTGGGTCGCCTTTGCATCAGCTTCAATTTTCCATTTCAGAGCGGTGTCCCACTCAGTGTAGGTTTGAGGTACTCCTTCAGCATTTTTCGGAATCTCCAATCCGGACTGGATGATTATCCACATGTCCACCTGAGTATTCAGGTGGACCTCCATTCTGCTCTTCCAGTAGGAGAAGTCCTCTCTCCCCACTGAAGAGAGGTGGTCTTGCAGTGCTGAAACCTTCTTGCATGACCATTTTATCTGAAAAACTAAACTAAAAAGAAAGAAATGTCCCAAGACTTGGTCTTGGATTAGTAGTGCGGGATAAAAAGTAATGATTATCGAGGGGTGTTGCACCAACCTCGATTAGCGAGAAAAATTTCGAATAAATAAAAAATATTAAAAAATTTTAAAAAAATCCGAAAAACTCTCAAATTGGTGGTTGCACCAAATTTGAGCTTCCCCGCTCTGATACCACTTGTTGGATCGAGAGAAACGATAGAGGGGGGGGTGAATATCGTAAAACGTTCGGATAAAAGTTAGAGCAATTACGCAGCGGAAATTTAAATCAAAACACACGCAAACACCAAGTTTTTTACTTGGTTCGGAGTCGCGTCGGCTCCTACTCTAAGGCCCACGGTCGTTGACCGTTTACTATGGGCAATTCTATATGTTCGCAAAACAGTTTACAGAGAGATATTACAAAAGTAGTATAGTAAACTTAAAAACAGCTCTTAGTTACCGACGTCCGGTGTAGATTGAATTTTCGGGGCGGAGGGACGTCATCGGCGCTTGTATCTCGAGTTGGGAGGTTTCCGGAGCAGAGCGCAGAAGCAGAAGAGCGTAGGAGCGTTTTTAGAATTGTTGTTCGAAGCCTTGGGGTCGAGGGCCTATTTATAGCCCCTGGGGGCGCCCGGAACGTCGGGGGCGCCCCCCCACGTGTTAGCTGATCCGAGTTCCTCTCGGTCAGCTCTGATCCCTTCAAACTCGGGATCAGCCTTTGACGGGGGCACCCGGGACGCTGGGGGCGCCCTGGTTGGCTGGGTCAACTCTTATCCGTTGGCTTCGCTGGCTTCTGCTTTGATAGCTTGACTTGGGGGCGCCCGGGACGCTGGGGGTGCCCGGGAGCATAGGGGGTGCCAGGGAGCACGGGGGCACCCTTCCCATGAACTGCCGAAGCACTCCTTTTGCTTAGTCTGTTTTGTGTTGCCCTTGGGGGCGCCCGGAACACTGGGGGCGCCCTGCTCAGCTGCTGCCTTTCTCCTTTAAGGCGTTCTGAGCTGCAATGACTCATTCCTTCGGTCCTGCATCCAGGGTTAGTCCAAAACAAGTACAACACAATAGAGTATTAAGTTTATACAGCCTTAGCTGTCTTGGTTCTGACTTTGGGCCTCCCAAAATGGAGCCCTAGGTCGAACCGACGCCTACTATTCCCTCGACGGGGAACTCGTCCTCACCTACTCCTGTCGGGAGAATGTACCTGATGCCAACCGGCTCCTCCTGTTGGACTTTTGCCCAGCAGTCCTTCGCCAGGTGCCTAGCTGTCCTTCGCCAGGTCTTCAGTACCAAGCTGTCCTTCGCCTGGTGCCTAGCTATCCTTCGCTAGGTCTTTGTATCTTGGCATTCCTTCGCCAGGTGCCTAGCAGTCCTTCGCTAGGGCTTTGTATCCTGGCATTCCTTCGCCAGGTGCCTAGCAGTCCTTTTCTAGGGCTTTGTATCCTGGCATTCCTTCGCTAGGTGCCTAGCAGTCCTTCGCTAGGGCTTTGTATCCTAGCATTCCTTCGTCAGGTGCCTAGCAGTCCTTTGCTAGGGCTTTGCCTGCACACTTGAGTAACATGTTAGATAAACATTATACCTTAACTTTTGAACCCTGTTGCCATTATCAAAACACAGGTTTGACTTGGGTGCTTTCTGCCCCAACAATATGTGTATGTGAATGTGCAGGTTTGCAGGATACACATAGACTTAGTTGGACGGCTTCAGGTCCAGTGAAGGATGGCATGAGGAAATAAGTCGTGGGCTTGTATGCATCCGAGGTATCGTGGACAAAGCAGGAACGATGAGCCGAGGGATGCGTACTTCGAGGCATGCACGAAGGATGGCATGAAGACGAGCCGCGGGTTCGTATGCATCCGAGGGACGAGAGCCAAAGTCGAAGAAGGCAACAGGTCGAAGATGCAAAAGAAGAGTCAGTTGAGTCGCGAGGGTCTGAGTGTGAGAGAATTGTACTCAGGAAGGGAAACCCTAGGTTTAGGGTTTGGGCAGTCGACTGGTGCTTGGATCGGTCGATTGATGTAGAGCATAGAAAGATCAGTCGCATGTGCAGTCGATTGGTGTCGGCTGGAATTCAAACGTTGGGGATGTAACATTCGAATCCAAGTGGACCAGTCGACTAGGGTTGGCACTGTTGGATCGAGAAACACGATAGAGGGGGGGTGAATATCATGAAAACGTTTCGGATAAGATTGAGAGAAATTACGCAGCGGAAATAAAAACAAACACACAAGAAGAACACAAGTACTTTTACTTGGTTCGGAGTCGCGGTTGGCTCCTACTCCAAGGCCCACGGTCCTTGACCGTTTACTGTGGGCAATTCTATATTTGCGCAAAAGATTACAGAGATTGATACAGAATTATTTGCAGTAATTAAACAAGTATGCTTTTCGTTATCGACGCCCGGTGTAGATTGTACTTCGGAGCAGAGGGTCGTCGTCGGTGCTAGAATCTCGAGATCGGAGTTTGCCGGAGCGGAGCGCTTGAACGAGAAGTGTAGAGGCATTGGAAAGTTGATGTTTGAAGCCTTATGGGTCGAGCCCCTTTTATAGTGCTCCTGGGGGCGCCTTGGACGTCGGGAGCGCTTGACACGTGCCTTCGGATTCGAGAAACCTCATACGAAGCTCAGTCAGCGCTTATCCCTCCAGAATCGACCTCGGAGCTGATGGGGTCGCCCGGGACATTAGGGCACTCTCCTTGACTTGGTCTGCTGGCTTCTGGTTACTTTGCTTTGATTGCTTTGATCTTGGGCGCCCGAGGCCTCCGAGGCGGCCTTCTTACTGCAGTTTCGAAGCAACTCTTGCTTCCTTATTTTGCCTTGACGTTGGGGGCGCCCGGGACCTCCAGGGCGCCCTGCCCAGTTGTCTGCCCCTCTCCTTTGAGGCGTTCTGAGCTGCAGAAACACATTCTTTCGGTCCTGCATTCAAGGTTAGTTCCAAAACAACAAAGCAAGAGTATTAGATAATTTTTTACAGCCGTAGCTGTCTTGGTTCTGACTTCGGGTCTCCCAAATGGAACCCTAGGTCGAACCGACGCCTATTGTTCCCTCGACGGGGAACGCGTCCTCACCTACTCCTCTCGGGAGAGTTTACCTTTTGCCAATCGGCTCCTTCGGTTGGATTTTTGCCCGATACACCTAACCAGGTCTTCGTGCCCAGTCCTCGACCAGGACTTCGTGCCCACCTTCCGAGCAGGTCTTCGTGCCCAGTCCTCGACCAGGACTCGTGCCCACCTTCCGAGCAGGTCTTCGGTGCCCAGCCCCTTGCCAGGACTTCGTGCCCAATCCTCGACCAGGACTTCGTGCCTAGTGTGCCTAGGACTTCTTTCCTGCACACTTAGTAACTTCGTTAGATCACAAATAGTACTTAACTTTGAATCCTTTGTCAATATCAAAACAAGATTCGATATGGTGCTTCCTGCACCAACAGGCACTAGTCGAATGGTAACGGTTGTTTCAGCTGTGAGTTCTATTTAAGAGCGCTCGGTTTGGATGGACAAATATTGACGAAATAAGCTTAGGTAAAGCTTATTAGTAGTCTCCAAGTGCTCAGGTGTTGTTGGGAGTTTGTGGTGAGGTTTCTTCACCCATAAGGAGCGACACGAGCTAGCCAGAGGTCTTCTGGGGACTAATCCACCGACGGATAGGGATCATCCACCTTACGGACAGCCATGGAGTAGGAGCTTTATCTCCGAACCACGTAAACGGTTTGTCTTCTTAGTTGTTAGCTTTTAGTTATTGGTTATTTTGCTTGCGCACTAACAACGTATAGGAAGAGAACCGCGATTGAAGTGGGTGATCGGCTATTCACCCCCTCTAGCCATACGCATCGCTCTCAACAAGCCCTTTCTCAATCTGACCTCAACAGAAAAAGTTTCTATTAGTATTAGTCGACTACTTCATCAAATGGGTCGAGACTGAGCCGCTTGAGCGCATCACGGAAGCCACCGTGATGAAGATCACGTGGAAAGACATAGTCTGTAGGTATGACATTCCTTATAAATTGGTATCGGATAATGGTAGACGATTTACAGGGCGCAAACTCAGAGAGTGGTGTGAAGGACTAGGTATTCGCCAGGCCTTCACCTTAGCCGCTTATCCTCAAGGCAATGACCAAACATAAGTTGTCAACCGGGAGATCATTAGAGGACTCAAAATAAAGCTGGATAATATCAGAGGAAGTTGGGTTGAAGAACCCCCGAGTATCTTGTGGTCATACCGTATTACTCCTAAAGAAGGGACCGATCAGAGTCTATTCAATTAGGTATATGGAGCGGAAGCGGTGATTCCTGTGGAAATAGGCGATGAGCCAATCCAACAACAACATTACAACAACGAAGATAATGATCAAGAATGACTAATCGACCTAGACTTGGTGACAGAAGTGCGAGACAGAGCAGTCACCCGAGTAGTTGTATACAGTCAACGTATGCAACAAGTGTACAATCGCTGAGTGATCACTCGGACTTTCCAAGTCGGGGATAAGGTATGGAAAAGAACCAAACCAGTTGGTGACGTTAGAAAGCTCGAGCCTCAATGGAGTGGGCCTTACATCATTGTGAAAAAAGCTTGCAGGAGGTAGCCATTACTTACAAGATGCTGAAGGCAAAAGGTTGGAAAGGCCATGGAATGTGAGTCACCTTTAGCCGTATCGCACCCAGTGAGCCGAGTGAGTAACTGATGGACCCAAAATAGATGTCACGAATGTGGGCCTCAAATTTAGAAATTTATAAAGTTGAAAACCTTTTGGCTAACAAGATAGAAACGTAGCAGAGGAGCCTCAGGTCGTATTTTTCCAAGGGCTAGTTCAGGATGTTTGATTCAAGCTCGAATTATGTGTCATCAAATGTTTTGGGGTTTTCAGATTAATATGGGGGTTTGTTTTGTAATTTAGAAAGAAACAACAGTTACAAGATTGACTTAGCTAAGCAAATAAGATTGCAAAGACCACACTTAAACTAAGCAACAATTAAACCATTCAACTTAAAGGAATAAAATTGGAATTCAAAGCTAAATTGAATGCAAGGACACTGTAACTAAGAGAATTTGAGAATTAAAATTAAATTCAATATAATTTGTGTCTAACGGCAAGTTGGAGAAATTTAAACACGCAAAGGTTAAGTAAACAGAGCATGAACTGGAGCTAGACTTCCTGATCGGTCGACAGTCCGATCAGAAGCAAGCCTGATCAGTCGACAGACCGATTAAATGGTGCTTGGATCGGTCGACAGACCGATCAGTGTTTGAACATCTGCAGATACAGAACTGAAATGCGAAGAACATAAGTGCAAAACGAAAATTAACAAAAACTAAACATCAGATTCATCCCTCAGTTCGAGTCCTTCTTGTTGTCACTCAAGAAATAGCTACGAACCCCGTAGCTCGACAAATCAACAGCTCCTCAGCTCCCGCGATCAATTTTAGCTCAGATTTTGCCGTCGAGAGAACCAATCTTCCGATCTCTTCGTACTTGCTGTGATGGAGTGCGATGATGATTCAGGAACAATCAGAGCAACTCAAAGAACCCCTCCGACTTGCATCCGATTGATGAGGATGGAGAACAAGCTTGAATCGATCCGAAAATGGCAGAACTGGCGAAACCCTCACCTAGCTCTTCTCAGTGACGATTTGATCCGAAAACCTTGCGGAGATGCGAACCTGATGATCTGAAATCCAAACCGAGCTCGATTCTGATGTGGCCGTGCGATCGGATGAAGAAATGAGGAAGAAAATGCAAGAAATCGGAAGAACTCTGAAGAACAGCTGCGCACGCAACGACGCGAGAAATCTGAGGGATTTTTTATTAAATACTTAGCAATGGACGGCTGAGATTGTCTTAAATCAACAACTTAGCAAATTTCATCCTTCATGATTCATTGAGATGAACTAAACTCACAAAGCCTCTCAAGGAATGATTTAGTGTCTCTCTTCCTAAAGTCTACATGTGTGGTGAAGTGGAGCTCACTCAAACACAACATGTTTCTTGCACTACCATAAGCTTGCTTATTATCTACTCTCCACCATCATTCTTAACTTGGATCCACATCTACAAAAGCTTATTAGAACAAGTTAAGAAAATATGAAATGATAGAAATAAAATGGAGAATGAGAAAATAGAGAAGTTAAGGAAATAGAAGACTTGGATGCCCAAAAATGTTTCTAATGCACTTTGCCCTCTTTGATGGTCTTCTCGGTGAAATCAGAGTCATGGCTGGTGGGTATTAGCGGATTTGGATGAAGAATATGACTGAATTCTGTATTCTCTATCGTGTCAACTCCACTGATCGGTCCAGAGATCGGTCAGTCACTAACTGATCGGTCACTGAAACGGACTGGGATACTCCTGATCAAACTGTATTGCCTCTGATCGTTCCCTGGAACAGACCGGCTGCTCCCTGATCGGTCACTGGACAGATCAGAGTTTGATCAGTAGCCAAAACTGGTTCTGAATCTGAAACTGCTTCATGCCTTATTTCTTCCTTTCCATCTCATATCTCAAATCCACTAGCTTCTTATTCATGACTTCCAGTTCAGAAATCTATCCACCTTTTGGCACTTCATGTTCATTCTTCTTCTCTCTCTCTTTTTTTTTTCTTTTCTCTCTTCTTTGTTTTTTTTTCCTTTTTTCTGTTTTTTGTTTTTTTCAGCTGCTTTCACAGCAGCTTTTCTTCTCCTTTCTCTTTTTTTTTTCATTCGCCTCCTTACAATTCTTCATCAAACTTGAAATATCAAATAATGCTTAGGAATGTACATACTTCAATTGTTACCTTCCCTAGCCACTTCTTGCAACTCCTTCTTGATACAAAACTCAATTCAAATTGGCACCTTTTTTTTCTTCAACCGCAGAAAATTCTTCTTGAAATGCATCATTGATACAAAATATTTCCAAAACACTAGCCACCTCCCCCACACTTGAGCTTTTGTCCGTCTCGGGCAAAGTAACATCAAGAACCATCCCAAACAAACAAGTCCATGGAGAAATATGGTTAAGAGCAGAAAAAAAATAGGAAGGAAAAGAGAATAGGTCATGTATCAACAATGATTATTGCAAAAACTGATATGAAAAGAGAAACAAAGTGACTATCCTCTATAGATATGGTCCAATCATAGAATTATGATTTTGAAAGAATCTAAGCAAGTTCTAAAGCACAATCACATGTGTGTATCACAAAAATTAGGCTAAATCCTTACTAGGTAGAAATAATTCATCTCAATTCATCAATCTAGAATCCATCATCAAGTAGTACTCAAACATCCAAGTATTTCATCCATAAGCTCAAATCCTAGGGTTTAGCAACCAGATTTAATTTGTTTTCAAAAGACTCTAAAATGGTATGGAGACAACCTAGAGGGATATATTTATTCCTACTCATTGAGAAAAAGTGCTAAAAGAAATATATGGTATCTACAATGGCTATTTATTCAATCTATACTTCCTAAGCATTTATTATCAACAACTCACTTCAAAAAGAAAGATTTACTTCTAGAAACATGAAAATGATATATACAATGAAATCAAAGTGCAAGAAAAGTAAGCTCCCCTTAATTTGGGTAGATAGCGTCTTCGATGTCCAATCCATCCGCCTCTAGCTCTTTTAATTCTTCAAAATACTTTTTGAGCCGGTGGCCATTGACTTTCAAACAAAATTATTGGCTTCATCCTTGATTTCACAAATACCATAAGGGAAAATGTTAGTCACAACAAATGATCCTTCCCATCTCGACCTCAACTTACCCTTAATCAATTTGAGTCTTGACTTGTATAATAAAACCTTGTCGCCAATTTGGAATACTTTCTTCAAGATGTGCTTGTCATGAAAAATCTTAGTCTTTTCTTTGTAGATCCTTGAGTTCTCAAATGCTTCTAGTCTAATCTCCTCAAGTTCTTAGAGTTGAAGTTTTCTCTCTTCTCCCACCTTGGTAGCATCAAAATTACAAGCCTTTACCGCCCAATATACTTTGTGCTCTATTTCCACGGGAAGATGACAAACTTTTCCATACACTAAGTGATAAGGAGACATTCCAATGGGGGTCTTGTATGCCGTTCTATAGGCCCAAAGTGCATCATCAAGCCTCTTGCAACATCTTTTTGCAACAGTCTTGTCAGGGGCCGAGCAATATCGCTGAAGTCTCTAATGAATCTGCGGTAGAACCCTGCATGTCCAAGAAAGGCACGAACATCCCATACGCATACGGGGTAAGATAAAGAAGAAATAGCACTAATTTTTGCAGGATCTACCTCAATACCTCTCCTAGAGACTATGTGTCCTAGTACAATTCCATGCTATACCATAAAGTGATATTTTTCAAAATTAAGCACAAGGTTAGTCTCAATGCATCTGTGCAAAACTCTAGACAAGTTATCTAAACATGAATCAAATGAAGTGCCAAAAACTGAAAAATCATCCATAAAGATCTCCATACAATTCTCTAACAACTCTCCAACTATACTTACCATGCATCGCTGAAATGTTCCTGGAGCGTTGCAGAGTCCAAAGTGCATGCATCTGTAGGCAAATGTGTCAAAAGGACAAGTGAAGGTAGTCTTCTCTTGATCCTCTAGGTCTATGCAGATCTGTAAAGAGCCTGAGTACCCATCCAAGAAGCAGTAATGGGACTTTCCTGCCAGTCTCTCAAGCATCTGATCAATAAATGGCAAAGGGAAGTGATCTTTCCTCGTGACTTTGTTTAGCTTCCTATAGTCAATACATACTCTCCATGAATTTCTGACTCTGGTGGGCACTAACTTGTTGCTTTCATTTTCTACCACTGTAACTCCAGATTTCTTGGGCACCACATGTATGGGACTAACCCACTGGCTATCAGAAATGGGGTAAATGATACCTGTCTGAAGTAGTCGAGTCACCTCTTTCTATACAACATCCAAAATGTGTGGATTAAGTCTCCTTTGTGGCTGCCTCACTGGTTTGACGTTGTCTTCCAAAAATATCCTGTGCATGCAGATAGCTGGGCTAATACCTGGTATATCTGATAAAGTCCACCCAATAGCTTTCTTGTGTTGCCTCAGGACTTGCAGTAATTTCTTTTCTTGCTCTGAATCTAGGTGTTGTGCAATAATGACAGGAAAAGTCTGCACCTCTCCTAGATAAGCATATCTCAAATGATCTGGTAGTGGCTTGAGCTCAATCTGGGTTTGCTCAGTGGGTATAAGTGATCCTTGGGCCTCTGTGCAATCCCCTACACCTAGAAAATCCTCTGAAATTTCAATAGAAGTAGGTGATCCTTGGGGCTCTGTGCAATCCCCTACACCTAGAATATCCTCTCCAGCTGGAAGTGAACCTGAAACAACCTCTGAATCATCCTCCTCAACAGCAAGTACATCCTCAGTCTCCTCTGAAATTACGTCTCCTCTAGAAAAATCATGTGAAACTCCCTCAACCACTGAATCTGTATCAACCAATCCTTCCAGAATATCAATGCTCATGAGAGAGTGATCTTCTCTAGGGTACTTCATGGCATCGAAAATATTGAACTGGACTACTGTGTCTCCCACTTCCATGGACAATGTACCAGCATAAACATCGATCTTTGTCCTAGCAGTCTTCAGAAAGGGCCTCCCAAGGATGAGTGGGGATCTGTGTGTACGGTAGTCTCCCTCCATGTCCAAAATGTAGAAGTCTGCAGGGAAAATCAGCTCCTTGACTTTTACCAAAACATCTTCAATAATACTGGCTGGATGGGTCTGACTCCTGTCTACCAATTGAATTACCACTCCAGTGGGCTGCAGAGGGCCAATACCAAGCATCTGGAAGACTGATCTGGGCATTACATTAATGGAGGCTCCTAAATCCAACATGGCATCATGAAACATGGTCCTCCCTGTCTCACAAGATACAGTAAAAACCCCTGGGTCTTCACACTTTTGAGGGATGACATGAATAAGTGCTGAAATATTTTTTCCCAAGCTGACCAACTCATTCTCCTTAAGCTTCTTCTTGTGAACATATAAATCCTTCAGGAATCTTGCATACTTAGGAATCTGTTTTATCATGGTCAACAAGGGTACATTGATCTCCACCTTACTAAACAACTTTACAAGTTCATTGTATTCTTTAGCTTTCTCCTCCTCCACTTGCCTTTTGGCTTGAGTTTTTCGCTGTGGAAAGGGCAAGGGAACCCTTAAATCTTCCTCTTGAACCGAAATTTGAGGGGCTAAATTTTTAGCTGAAATCCCACTTGATGTAGCTACTGTAAAGTCACTTCCGCCACTGATTTCTCCCTCATTTTCCACCAAAATCACAGGATTACTTGAGGAAGGAGTTGAGCTCAGACTAGGGGTGGAACCAACTGAGTTTGAAGTGATTTCAAGACTGTTTGGGGCTGGAATTACAGCTGCTGTCCTGTTTTTTGAAAAATCAGCCTTTGGACCATTTGAAGTTGAAGTGACCTTCCCACTCCTCAAAGTAATAGCACTAATGTTTCCCTTTGGATTGGGAGTAGCTTGAGAAGGTAGTTGGCTCGATCCTTGGGCTTGTATTTGGTTCATCCCACTAGCCAATTATCCTATTTGTCTCTCAATGTTTTGCAAGGTGGGATCATTTCTTTGTTGTAGTAAAAGTTGTTGTAACATCTCCTCTAATCTTTGTTGTTGCGCATTTCCCCCACTAGAGCCTCCTTGATTAGAGTAAGTCTTCGGTTGGCCTTGAAAAGATGAGGTAGGCTACTGAAACGTGTTACACTGCTGTGAATTCTGGAATTGGGGCTATTGGGGTTGATTGTAGGGCTGAAATGGCTGCTGAAATGGTTGATAATTGGGCTGGAATGGTGGCTGAACTTGCTGAGAATTATAGCCCTGAAAATTCTAGTTTGGAAGTGGATATTGTTGTGGTGAAGGCTGAAACTGAGTGGGTTGAAAACTTTGATTTTGTGGCTGAAAGTTTTGATTGAAAGGCTGAAAACCTTGCTGTGATTGTTGGAATTGTTGCTGTGATGGTTGATATTGTTGCTGAAAATTCGAATTTCTTTGAAAACCTTGTTGATTCCCTTGAAAAGGTTGCTGGAATTGCTGGAATGTTTGCTGAAATGGCTGAAATTGGGGTTGTTGATGGGGCTGTTGTGACGGGTTTTGTTGGTAGAAAGTATTGTCATACTTCAGATTTGGATGATCCCTCCAACCAGGGTTGTAAGTGGATGAGCAGGGGTTATTCTTGGCTTGAAATTGTCCCCTAGCCAACGCCGCTATTGTTTCATCTTGTTGGAGGTTGGGACATGAATCTGAATTGTGTTTTTGGCTAGAACAAATACTACATAACCTCATCACTTGGCTTGATGGTGGAGGTACTGAAAAATTGGGATCTTGGCTTGCATTATTTAGAGCCATTTGCTTCACCAATGATGTAAGCTCTACCAAAGAATTCCGAATATCCCTTTGTTCATTAGAAGCCACCTGGACCTCATTCACTCCTTTGGTGGATCAAGCTCTGCTTCCAAACTGCTGTGAGTTCTCTGCCATGTTCGAAATCAACTCCCTAGCTTGATCTGGTGTTTTATTAACTAGGGCTCCTCCTGCTGCAGCGTCTATCATGATCCTGTACATCTGGAGTAGACCCTCGTAGAAGTACTGAATGAGTAGCTGCTCACTGATCTGGTGCTGTGGGCAACTAGAGCAAAGCTTGTTGAACCTTTCCCAGTAATCGTATAGGGTCTCTCCCACCACTTGTTGTATGCACAGATACTCTTTCTGATGATTGCAGTCCTGGAGGCTGGGAAGTATTTTTCTAGAAATGCCTTCTTCATGGAGATCTAGCTAGAGATATGCCCAGTAGGTAGATAGTAAAACCAATCCTTCGCTGCTCCTGTCAAGGAAAATGGGAATGCTCTTAGTTTAATATCTTCTTCTGAAATCCCCTGAGGCTTCATGGTGGAGCAGACTACGTGAAATTCATGAAGATGTCTATTTGGATCCTCTCCATATAATCCTTGAAATTTAGACAACAAGTGGATGAGTCCTGATCTAAGCTCAAAGTCACCAGTAAGCTCTGGATAACTAATGCTGGAGTACTGGAAAGTGTCATCTGGTGCTGCAAGTTCTTTCATGGTCTTTTGGCAGTCTGCCATAATAATGCCTGAATGAGCAGTAATGGTCTGAAGAGGAGGAATATCAATAGCCTCTGATGTTCTTCCTTGGTTCCTCCTTGCTCTGAAAGTCCTCTCAATTTCAGGGTCGAGTTCCTCAAGATCACCACCTGCAGACCTGGTCATAAAACAAACACAAATCGCAGCAAAAGTATATGGAAAAATAAAACAAGTAAAATAGCTCACAAAATATGACAATAAGCACGCAAGCAAAAATCAAACAAACTCAACTAGTTATCTCCCCGGCAACGGCGCCAAAAATTTGATGGACCCAAAATAGATGTTACGAATGTGGGCCTCAAATTTAGAAATTTATAAAGCTGAAAACCTTTTGGCTAACAAGATAGAAATGTAGCAGAGGGGCCTCAGGTCGTATTTTTCCAAGGGCTAGTTCAGGATGTTTGATTCAAGCTCGAATTATGTGTCGTCAAATGTTTTGGGGTTTTCAGATTAATATGGGGGTTTGTTTTGTAAGTTAGAAATAAATAACAGTTACAAGATTGACTTAGCTAAGCAAATAAGATTGCAAAGACCACACTTAAACTAAGCAACAATTAAACCATGCAACTTAAAGGAATAAAATTGGAATTCAAAGCTAAATTGAATGCAAGGACACTATAACTAAGAGAATTTGAGAATAAAAATTAAATTCAATGTAATTTGTGTCTAACGGCAAGTTGGAGAAATTTAAACATGCAAAGGTTAAGTAAACATAGCATGAACTGGAGCTAGACTTCCTGATCGGTCGACAGTCCGATCAAAAGCAAGCCTGATCGGTCGACAGACCGATCAGATGGTGCTTGGATCGGTCGACAGACCGATCAGTGTCTGAACATCTGCAGATACATAACTGAAATGCGAAGAACAGAAGTGCAAAACGAAAATTAACAAAAACTAAACATCAGACTCATCCCTCAGTTCGAGTCCTTCTTGTTGTCACTCAAGAAATAGCTACGAACCCCGTAGCTCGACAAATCAACAGCTCCTCAGCTCCCGCGATCAATTTTAGCTCAGATTTTGCCGTCGAGAGAACCAATCTTTCGATATCTTCATACTTGCTGTGATGGAATGCGATGATGATTCAGGAACAATCAGAGCAACTCAAAGAACCCCTCCGACTTGCATCCGATTGATGAGGATGGAGAACAAGCTTGAATCGATCCGAAAATGGCAGAACTGGCGAAACCCTCACCTAGCTTTTCTTAGTGACGATTTGATCCGAAAACCTTGCGGAGATGCGAACCTGATGATCTGGAATCCAAACCGAGCTCGATTCTGATGTGGCCACGCGATCGGATGAAGAAATGAGGAAGAAAATGCAAGAAATGGGAAGAACTCCGAAGAACAACTGCGCACGCGACGACGTGAGAAATCTGAGGGATTTTTTATTAAATACTTAACAATGGACGGCTGAGATTGTCTTGGCTTAATCCAATGGTTGGATCTTCTCTGATTGAACCCTAAACTCCCAGATCTCAATCTGATGGTCAGATCTACCTCTCCTCAACTAGGATCAATCTGATCTGCCCTGGATGGCCCAGATCTACTTGCCTTCCAAATGGACGGCTCACAATTCTCCAAAGCTTGATTGCCTTGATCTAAGCCTGATTTTGACCCAACCTTAACCCAACTTGACCTAGGTCCATGTTCCTTCAGCCTACAAAGATCAGATTCAAATTAGATATCAAAACATCTCAAAATTGCGAAGATTTGCAATTAAACCCAAAATAGAATTAATACATGGAACCTAGGGTAAATTCAAGATTAATCTTGTAAAATATGGGTCAAACATAGATTTTAGAGCCTGAAATAATCAACAAAATAGTACTTATCAGTAACGCATGTATTTGTATGCCTATTTGTACTTCCTTGAAACTTGAGTTATTAAAGAAACAGAAGAAAAGTCTCATCAAGACCGAATGGAAGAGTCCAAGATCCTACCATCTTGTGGTTCCGAGGATGCCCAAGATGTGTAGACCTGGACGAGGTGCTGAGGATGCCCGGCCGGGAGCAATCTTGTGGTGCTGAGGATGCCTAAGATGTGTAGAATTGGCCAAGGTGTTGAGGATGCCCGACTGGGAGCAGCCTGATATCCTACCATCTTGTAGTGCCGAGGATGCCCAAGATGTGTAGACCTGGCCGAGGTGCTTAGTAAGCCCGACCAAGATCAGTTCGAGATCCTACCATCATGTGGTGCCGAGAATGCCCAAGTTGTGTAGACCTGGCCGAGCTGCTGAGGATGCCCGACCGGGAGCAACCCAAGATCCTACCATCTTGTGGTGCCGAGGATGCCCAAGATGGGTAAACTTGGCTGAGGTGCTGAGGATGCCCAGTCAGGAGCAACCCGAGATCCTACCATCTTGTGGTGCCGAGGATGCACAAGATGTGTAGACCTGGCCGAAGTGCCGAGGATGCCCGGTCGAGAGCAGCCCAAGATCCTACCATCTTGTGGTGCTAAGGATGTCCAAGATGTGTAGACCTGGCTGAGGTGCTGAGGATGCCCGACTGGGAGCATCTCAAGATTCTACCATCTTGTGGTGCTGAGGATGCTCAAGATGTGTAGACCTGGTCGAGGTGCTGAGGATGCCCAGTCGGGAGCAGTCCAAGATCCTACCATCTTGTGGTGCCAAGGATTCCCAGGATATGTAGACCTGGCCGAGGTGCTGAGGATGCCCGGCCGGTAGCAGCTCATGATCTTATGATCTTATGGTGCCGAGGATGCCCAAGATGTGTAGACCTGACTGAGGTGTTGAGGATGGCCAGCCGGGAGCAGCCCGAGATCCTACCATGTTGAGGTGTCGAGGATGCCCATGATGTGTAGACCTGGCCGAGGTGCTGAGGATGCCCGGCTGGGAGCAACCCGAGATCCTAATATCTTGTGGTGCCAATGATGCCCAGGATGCTTAGACCTGGCCGAGGTATTGAGGATGTCCGGCCGGAGTAGCCCCGGGCTCATATCATCTTGAGGTGCTGAAGATACCCAAGATATATAAGTTTAGCCGTGGTGTTGAGGATGTCGAGCCCTGTTCTTGCTAGCACAGGAAAATAACAATGCACCAAGTCCTTGCCTTCTCCTTAACATTAGACTTCATGGTTATAAAAAAGTTCATAAGGGTAGAGCGGAGGGCAACATGCAACATAATCATAATTCATAAGCTAGAGAACAAGGTGAAGAAGATAAACCACGCAAGAGATTGATACAGAAGATAAAAGGATTTTATTCAAAATTTGATCTTACATATTAGAGTACATTTATAAAAAAAATACAAAATACAATGACAAAAGGACACTATTGCTCTTTCTCCTCCGCCGAGAGCTCCTCCCATGCTCGGCCAACACTGAGGTCACTTAGGTTAGCATTTGGCTTTAGCGCATCAGCTTGCCGAAGTTGTTGAACAGCTCCACTGAAGGTCTACTTCAGCTGCCTCAGCACTTAGCTGGCCAAAATGTCGCCAAATTCCTCAGATTGGAGGAATTTGGCCTTGAATGCCGACTCTGCCTCTGCCCACAAGGACTCCTCGTTAGCCTTGTAGTTCTTCAATTCTTCTAAGGCTCGATCCCGGACAATCTTTAGCTCAGCTGCTTCAGAGGATATCTAATCCTGAGCCGTCAATGCCTCCTCGAGCTACTCGGCGGTGGTCAAGAGACGTGACTGGGTTCGCCCGAGGTCCTCTTGTAGGTCGGATACGTGTGCGGCAGCAACTTGTATCACTATTTCCATCTTTGCCAGCTGGTCTGCCTACTCCTTTATCCGACTATTGAGGGCCTCGGTCAACGACTCCAAGAGACTAATGTCATCCGACAACATCGCCTCCTGAGCTTGGAGTCACCCTTTCTCCTGAGTCAGTTGACTCACCTCTGCCGAGAGTGTTATCGCTCTCTCTAACAGGAGTCGTTCTTGGTGGAGGACGTTGTACAGAGATGACTCGGAGGCCAACAGATTGTCTAGGTAGTATTCTGCCTTAACAGGAAGACCCTTGCAAACCATCGCCTACATCCAGCCTTCCTCACGTGCTTGGTAAACCGCTGCCTCTAATTCTGTCACTTGCTGGTGCAAGGCTTCAGTTTCCTACTTGTGGGACATGCGACGACCCAGAAGGAGACAGTCGGAAGTAGCCTGACACAACAAATAATGTCAAAAAAAGAAAATAACAATAACAAGAACGGACAGGAATTTTACCTTGAGGAGCGACTTATATAAACTGGCGATTATCTCAGCCAAAATCACCTTTCGGAGGGAATCGAGGTGCTCTCTGGTCCTCTCTCTAATGGCCTCTTGGCTCCTCGGAGAAGGCATGCCAGAAATAGCTTCGGAGCGACGGAGAAGGAGGGGCTGGAGGCTTGTCGCTTTGAACGGCACGACGGAGGAGCCCAAAACGCCATCGTCAGTGTTGGAGGAGGCTTCTCTAGAAGGATGGCTCTCTGGCAAATTTTCCTTAAGCTCCATAGGCTGAGGTTCCAAGGAGGTCGCTTTCTCAGCTGCCTGGACCTTTCGGCGCAGATGGGCGCTCGTGAACTGGGGCTCTTTCGATCTCACCCGCTTGCCTCTGGGACTGCCATGAGAGTCGACAGATGATTCGACCTCAGCCTGGGGCTCTGCCGCAGGAGATGACACCCTTTGGTGGCGCTTGGAAAAGGGAATTGTATCCTCCTTTTCCTCCAGGGTTGCGGGAGATGCCTGGGTTGAGCGGGTTCTCCTCTTCCGAGGGTAGGGGGAATCGATCGCTTCGGAAGGGAGACTAGTGGCTCGCTCTCCTCGTCCTCCTCGTCGGGCAAGACTAGCCATCTTCGTCCAGAGGGGAGGGAGTCTGCTTTCCTGGTCGACTCTGTCACTGACGTAGGAACCTGAGCTGCCGATTCCTTCTCATTACCTCCTGTCCCAATGGGAACAAGAGAAGGATCAACTTCCTGAGCATTAGACAGCTTCAAGGTAGTCGGCCCCTGGTCTTGTGTCTGCTCGGAGTCCTTGGAAGTCTCGACCACCTAGGCAGTAGGAGCTGGAGGAGGGGCAAGGACCCACTCATCTGCCAGCTCCCATTTAAGAAGCTTGGTCATAGCCTGGGAGACCATGATGTTCCCTGCAACACATAAACAATGGAACATTAGTTAGAATAGATTAGCGTTTAATGAAATAGTGGACTTACTAATGTTATGACTAAGACTGGTGACTTTGGAGCTAATCCCAGCCTGATACAGGAGTTCTTCACAATGAACCAGGTTGGGGCCATGGAATTCCATTCTGGCCAAATACTCCTAGCTCATTGATACCCCTGGTCTTGTTGGAAGTCGCCCAAGTCTTGAGGAGAGAGTAAGTCTTCTTGCCAGCGAGTCGGGCAGAAGGGACGCTCAGAAATTGAATAAAAAAGAAGCACTCCTTCCATCCCTTATAGGAGGAAGGGAGGCTTCCGATCAATTTATGGCCAGGGCGAGCGGTAAAGCTAAAGGCTCCCCTAGAGGTCAGGTTGGGGAGGAAGAAGAAGTGAAAGGAAGGAGTCAAGGGTATGTTGAATAGTTTGAATAGGATAAACACCCCGCCCATCTGAGCGAAGGCGTTTGGAGCCATTTGGTGTAAATGGATATCAAAATACTCAGAGATGGCCATGAAAAAGGGAAGAATCGGAAAATGAATACCAAACTCTACTTGCCCTAAAAAGAAGGTGTAATACCTTAAGAAAGGTTCTACTGGGGACTGGTCTATTCTAGGGACCCTGACCTCTAATTTCGTCAGAATGTCATAGGCTTCACAAGCGGCCCTCAGGTTGTTTGGTTTGACCTTCAACGAAGTGGCTTCGTACTACTCCAGATGATACGTACCATCCTCCTCAGGTCTCTCCTTCCTACCCTGACATTTCTTTCCCTTTTCCTCCTTGTCCATGATAGTGAAGAAGAGAGGAAGACGGAGGCGGATAGGACTTACACGCGAAGAAGATGGTCTAGCAAGAAAAACTCTAATAGGGAAAGACGAGAAGCGCAAGCTCTAACAGTCGGCAGTGCAAGAAGACAGAAGGTCACTTTTGCCTCCCCTTTTTATAGGGAAGGAGCACCTCTCGTGCGAAGGAATAGATGCACGACGCGTGGATGGTGAGAACTGAAAATGTCGAGACATCGCAGTTCATTATAGCCATCAGTTGGTATGACCCGAGTAAGAGTATCAGAAGGAAATCACGTAGAAAGGACCCTATCACATGACAGTATTATATTCGCTGGAACACTCTCGCCATTAAGATACCCCATGAACCCTTAATGGGTGATGGACAACTATCATTATATGATCTTGGAACTTGTAAAAACTCTTGGATTAACTTAAAGAATAGTCTTGGGCCGAGTGACGAATGTTTCGATTCCTAGGACCCGACAAGTCATTAAGAAAGAAAGAATGGTAAGATGGGGCCCGCAGATACTGCGCTTCCCCTCATTGTGCCACCAGCCTAATCAGTTAACCTCACTTTGATTATACTTGAAGGGGGGGCTTATGATAGGGATGAGCAATCAGGGGGGACACTGATTGTTGCCCAATAACAAGTGTCACGAATGAGCCTCAAATTTAGATATTTATAAGTTGAAAACCCTTAGCTCACAAAATTAAATGTAGTATAGGGGTCTCAAGTCGTATTATTCCAAGGATTAGTTTAGGATGTTTAACTCAAGCTTGAATTTTGTCGTTTTCTATGATTTGGGTTTTCAATTGAAATGGGGGGTTTGTTTTGCAATAAGGAAGGAAAATACAGTTGAAGCAGAATGAACTCAACTAAAGCAAAAATTAACTAGGAAATTATTAAAACTAAACTTAACCGATTCGAGAATTAAGCAATCCAATTTGAAGCTATAATTTTGAAATTCAATGACTAAAATTGAATGAATGAAAGCTTAAGATATGTAACTAAACTGTAGGAATTTGAAAACTGAATCAAAATTTACTAAAGAAACTGGGCTGCAATGCAATTTGAAACAAGACAATATTGAAATGTAAATGGGGCTAAAATCTCTTCTTGATCAGTCAACAGACCGATCAGATGCGTGCCTGATCGGTCAAACAGACCGATCAGAGTCTATCCTGATCGGTCAAACAGACCGATCAGAAACTAAAACGCGAGTTGATACAAACTAAAACGCTAAGGAACCAAATTCAGAAATGAAATTTACAAATAATCGACATCAGATCAGATTCTTCACCCGAGATTTGCTTCTTGCCATCATACAAGAACCCAGCCAGAGACCCTCTAGCTCGAGAATCGGCAAGATCAAACTCCCACAATCAGTTTAGCTACATATTGGTGCACAACTGAAGACTTCCACCCGTTCCTTCCTCCTTGATTAGCTGGATCTCGTCTCAGAAACCCTCAGTATCCTTTAGAGAACCCCTCCGAATGTTCTGATGGTTCCGATCGATGAAAACAGCGATCAAGCAGGATTGATTCAGGCGAAACAGAGCCCTTGGCGAAACCCTCACCGGAGCATGGCAGCGATAAGATTGGTAGCAAACTTCACGGAGAATAGATCTTGATGACTCGAAATCATGAATAAAGCTAGATATGATGTGGCCGCGTGCGATCGGAGAAGAAACGCTGAAGAATAGACGAAGAACAAAATAGAATTCGCGACAATGAGCTGGGCGGAGAAGTTTTTGATTTAAATTATCCCATTTGAAATTGAACGGTTGTGATCATCCTCGCCTCATCCAACGGTCAGATCAACTCGGATTGAGTCCAAACCTTCCAGATCTCCATCAATGGTCAGGATCTTCGTCTCCCCTTAGTTGGGATCGATCAGGTATGCAACGGATGACTCAGATCTCCCTGCATCTTGAATGAATGGTTTAGACTCCTCTTGAGCTTGATCCAACGGTCAGATGGCTTCTGATTTAGGCCAAACTTTCAGATCTTAATCTGTGGTCATGATTAACTCTATCTTGAACTCGGAGTGATCAGAAGTTAACAGATGACTCAGATCTCCCCGTTTCTTGATCGGACGACCCATATTAATCCAATACTTGATCATCTTGATCCGAATCCAATTCTGACTCAAACTCGATCCAATCTGATCTAGGTCCATGATCATTCAAAGCCTACAAAATTAGATTCAAATTTTAATGCCACAATATCTCAAATATAGAAAGAATTGCATCCTAAAGCTAAAATATCAATAATTCATGGAACCTAGTGTAAATACAAGATTAAGCATGTAAAAAGGGATCAAAACATGGATTTGAGAGCCTAAATTGATTAACAAAAATGGTAATTATCAACTCCCCCACACTTGCTCTTGGGCATCTCGCACAACTAACTAGCAAACTAATAATGTATCCCCTAGATTATTCTCAATCATAGTTAGAAGTAATTGAAAGGAAATTACCTAGGGTTGTCAAGTCTCAAAATCTAAACTCAATGGACTAGAATCTCATCCTTAGTCAACAACTTAGTGTACTTCATCCTTCATGACTAATTGAGATGAATTAAACACACAAAGCCTCTCAAGGGAATTCTTGGGTGGCTCTCTTCCTAAGTTCTATATTTTTGATGAAAATGGAGCTCACTCAAACACAATCATGGTTCTTGCACTACCATAAGCTTGCTTATGCTCTACTCTCCACCATCATTCTTGAGTTGAATCCACACCTACAAAGGCTTATTTGAACAAGTTAAGAAATATGAAATGATAGAATGAAATAGAAGTTTAATAGATGGAAAGGTAATGAAAGTGGAAGACTTGGATACTAAAAAATGTAACGTAATGCACTTTGCCCTCTCATCTTGAATTATCCTGCATATTTCAGAGCCAAGGTGAGTAAGGATTGGATAGTGCCTCTGATTTGGATGAAAAACAATGCTGAATTCAGTGTGCCCAGGTTCTGTTCTATGCCAACCTCTGCTGATCGGTCAAGGGACTGATCAGTCACTGCTCTGATCGTTCTGGACTGCCTTTGATCAGTCTGAACTTCTTCTGATCGAACAGAGTGACCGATCAGTCACTTCCTTGATCGGTCTGGAGACCGATCAGGGTCTAATCAATAGCTAAACTGAACAGTTTGAAACTGATTTCTGCTGAGGGTTTTGCTTCTTTTGATCAATAACATCTTAAATCCAACTAGTTCCTTGTTCTCATCTTCCAATTCAGAAATCTACTCCATCTCTTGACACTTCATGTTTTTTTTCTCTTTTATTTTTCTATTTTTCAGCTGCTTTTTTTTCTCTGCAGCCAAGTTTCTGCTTTTATTCCTTTTTATTTGCACTTTATCTCCTTTTGTTTCTTTTCATTTCATGAATGTAAGGTTGTAGGAGCTCCTCGTGAAGTTATTGCTTCAATAGCTTCAACAGTCCCTTTAAGTTGCAGTTTTTTTTTACTGATTCAACTTCTATTCCTGCATACTTCATCAACTCCTTCCCTTGCTCTCTCTTTTTTTAAAAAAAAACAACAATAGGAATTGAATCTGAGACATGTTTCTTCTAGCATGTGTGTTGAGATGTTCCATGACTATTAATCCTGAACTTGAAAAACCATCAAATAAATGTGGCAAAGGAAGTGTGGCAAATAAATTTGATTTCATCCATTTCCCTTAATAGCATCCTTAACTTACACTTGCTCTTCTCATTAATTAGAAATCTATTCCCAAGAGATTGAATTCGAAAAATACATCATTTGTTCAATTTCCCATCTTAATTTGAATTATATGCTCTACTTGGAGTTTTCCAATCAACTCTTGCAACTAAACTTGGTACGGTTTGCTTGTAGATAAATCAATTGCAACCTTCTTGTGTAAACTTCATTTCCCTTTGGAATTTGCCTCATAGATCTTGAAACATCAAATTATAATCAAGAACTTAGATGTTCCACATATAACCTTCACTAACCAATTTTTTCAACTCATTCTTGATACAAAACTCCATCAAGTTGGCACAACTCTTCCCTTTGCATCATTTCTCACCAAAACACTAATCACCTCCCCCACACTTAGCTTTTTGACCGTCTTGGGCAAAGTAACATTAAGAAACAATCTAAAGCAACCAAGTCCATGGAGAATATGGTTATAAACAGAAAAATAGAGAAAGGAAAATAGAATATTGAGTAGATCAACAAGCAATATTGCAAAAATTGATATGAAAAAGGAGACAAAGTAATTTACCTCTATAAATGTGGGTCAATCATAGAAATATAGTTTTGAAAGAACCTAAGCAAGTTCTAGAGTACAATCACATGTGTGTATCACAAAAATTAGGCCAATTCCTCACTAGGTAAAAGAATTCATCTCAAGTCATCAATCTAGAGTCCATAACTAAGTAGTACTTAAGTATCCAAGAATTTTCATCCATTGACTCAAATCTTAAGTTTTAACAACCAAATTTAATTCACTTTCAAAGAACTCTTAAATGATATAAAGAAAGTCTAGAGGGATACATTTATTCCAAATCATGCAAGAAACAAGCTGCCAAAAAGGATAAAATAGTATCTACAATGACTCTTTATTCATTCTACACTACCTAAGCATTTATTAGCAAAAACTCACTTTAAAAGAAAGATTTACTTCTAGAAAATATAAAAATGATATGTACAATGAAATAAAAGTGCAAGAAAGATAAAACTCCCTTTAAGTTGGGTAGATAGCATCTTTGATGTCCAATCCATCCACATCTAGCTCCTTCACTTCTTCAAAATATTTCTTGAGCCGGTGGCCATTAACTCTCCAAATAAAATCATTAGCCTCATCCTTATCTCAATAACACCATAAGGAAAAACATTAGTAACAAGAAATGGACCTTCCCATCTAGACCTCAACTTACCTTTAATTAATTTGAGCCTTGATTTGTATAAAAGAACCTTGTCACCAATTTGAAACTCTTTCATCAATATATGCTTATCATGAAAATTCTGTTGGATTGGAGAAAACGATAGAGGGGGTGTGAATATCGTTATAAAATTTTTCGAAGTAATAGAGTAAATACGCAGCGAAAAATAACAGATCACACGCGAACACAAGTCAGTTTTACTTGGTTCGGAGTCACGGTCGGCTCCTACTCCAAGGCCCATGGTCCTTGACCGTTTACTTTGGGTAATTATATATTCGATAAAACTTTTACAAGTTGATTGTACAGATGTAGATTTGAAAATTAACTAGCAACACTTTCGTAATTTAAAGCTTTACCGACGCCTGAGGTGGATCACATTTCGGAGCAGAGGGTCGTCGTCGGCGCTGGAATCTCGAAGTCGAACTTTTTCGGAGCGCAGCGCTTGAGCGAAAGTGTCTAGAGCGTTGAGAGCAATGGATGTTGAAGCCTTGGGGGTGAACCCCCTTTTATAGCACCCATACGGGCGCCTGTGTCGATGGGGGTGCCTAACACGTGACCTTCCCTGCGCGATCTCTTATTCGTAAGCTCGGTCAGTGCTTATCCATCTCCACTTGGGCGCCTGAGCTGATGGGGGCGCCCGTGACCTCACGGGCGCCTGAGCTGCCTTAGTCCAGAGGCTTCGCTGTTGTGGTTTGGTGTTTGCATTTACACTGGGGCGCCCGTATCCATACGGGCGCCCGAGTCCATCCGAGCGCCTAGCCCCAGTAAGGCACCTCACTTGCAGAAGACCAGTCCTACAATCCTACAACTCAGGTTAGTCCCAAAACACAACAAGTAAATGTGTTAGCCATTAGTTACAGTCGTACCTGTCTTGGTTCTGACTTCGGGTCTCCCAAATGGAACCCTAGGTCGAACCAACGCCTACTGTTCCCTCGACGGGGAACGCGTCCTTACCTACTCCTCTCAGGAGAATTTACCTTTTTGCCAACCAGCTCCTCCGGTTGGACTTTTGCCCAATCCACCTGACCAGGTCTTCGTGCCCAACTTCCGGTCAGGTCTTCGTGCCCAACTTCCGGTCAAGTCTTCATGCCCAACTTCCGGTTAGGTCTTCGTGCCCAGCCCTTTGCCAGGACTTCTTACCCAGTTCTCGACCAGGACTTCTTTGCCCAACTTTCGGTCAGGTCTTCTTGCCCAGTCCTCGACTAGGACTTCTTTGCCCAGCCCTTTGGCAGGACTTCTTGCCTAGAGTACCTAGGACTTTTCCTACACACTCAGCAAGCTTGTTAGATCATAATTACACCTTAACTTCTAAACCCTTTTTGTCATTATCAAAACCCAGGTTTGACTTAGGTGCTGCCTGCACCAACAAATTCGTAGTCTTCTCCTTATAAATCCTTGAGTTTTCATATGCTTCTAATCTTATCTCCTCAAGTTCTTGAAGTTGTAGCTTCCTTTCATCTCCCACTTTAGTGGCATCAAAATTGCAAGCTTTCACCGCCCAATAAGCTCTATGCTCTATCTCCATGGGTATGTAACAAGTTTTTCCATAAACTAGCCGATAGGGAGACATTCCAATGCGTGTCTTATATGTCGTCCGATAGGCCCACAATGCATCATCAAGTCTCTTGCTCCAATCTTTCCTACTAGGCCCAACGGTCTTCTCTAAGATTGCTTTGATCTCTCTATTTGATATTTCGACTTGTCCATTAGTTTGGGAGTGATAGGAAGTAGACACTTTATGCACAACCCCATATTTGTTAAGCAAAGCCTTCATGTGCTTGTTGCAAAAATGTGAACCTTGATCACTTATGATAACTTTTGGAATTCCAAACCTACAAAAAATGTGTGACCTAACAAAACTAACAACAACACAAGAATCGTCAGTCCTGGAGGGAATGACCTCCACCCATTTAGAAACATAATCAACAACAAGTAATATATGCAAATATCCACAAGATGCAGGAAAAGGTTCCATAAAGTATATCCCTCATACATCAAATATTTCACAAAAAAACATAGTTGTTGGGGCATTTCATTCCTAGCTCCTATGTCCCTGTTCTCTGACATCTATCACAGTTTTTATAAAATAGATATGCATCATGAAACAAAGTAGGCCAATATAATCCACACTCTAAAACTTTCCTAGCAGTTCTTTGTGGTTCAAAATGTTCTCCACAGGCTGATGAATGGCAAAATGTAAGAACTGAATGAAACTCATGATCTGGTATGCATCTTCTAATTATTTGATCACTATAAAATTTCCACAAGTAAGGATCATCCTACACATAGAATTTAGTATCACTCTTAAATTTATCTTTCTGAGCCTTAGTAAATTGTGCAGGAAAAACATGAGCTACTAAATAGTTAAATAAATCTGCATACCAGGGCGACTCACCATGTATACTAAGAGGTGCTCATCTCTGAAATCATTATCAATGGTGGTAGAGTGTCCATCTCCCTCTATCCTGCTCAAATGATCTGCCACCAAGTTCTCCTTGTCACTCCTATCTCTAATCTCCAAATCAAACTCTTGAAGTAGAAGCATCCATCTAATTAATCTGGGCTTTGCATCTGGCTTCTTCAAAAGATACTTCAAGGCTGCATGATCAGAACATACAATAACATGAGAACATAATAAATATGATCTAAATCTATCCAAAGCAAAAACAATAGAAAGAAGCTCTTTTTCTGTGGTGGTATAGTTAGCCTTAGCAGCATCTAAAGTCTTGGAAGCATAGCAAATGACATGTGGCGCTCCATCCACCCTCTGTGCAAGTACAACTCCTACAGCAAAATTTGAAGCATCACACATTAGTTCAAAAGGTAAATTCCAATCAGGGGGTCTAATAATAGGAGCTGAAATAAGAGCCTCCCTCAATCTCTGAAAAGCTTCCTTGCATTTTTTAATCAAAACAAAAATCCACATCTTTCTGCAAAAGTCTAGTCAACGGGCGAGCAATCTCACTGAAATCTCTAATAAATCTCCTGTAGAATTCTGCATGGCCAAGAAAAGCTCAAACATCCCGTACGCATACGGGGTAAGATAAAGAAGATATAACACTAACTTTAGCAAGATCTACTTCAATGTCTTTCCTAGAGACTATATGGCCTAAAACAATCCCACGCTCTACCATAAAATGACATTTTCCAAAATTTAAGACAAGATTAGTTTCAATGCATCTATGTATAACCCTAGATAAATTATCCAAACAAGTATCAAATGATGTGCCAAATACAGAAAAATCATCAATGAAAATTTCCATGCAGTGTTCTAATAACTCACCAAAAATACTCACCATACACCACCGGAAAATCCCTGGGGCGTTGCAGAGTCTGAATGACATATGTCTATAAGCAAATGTACCGAAAGGACAAGTAAAAGTGGTCTTCTCCTGATCCTCCAGGTCTATACAAATCTGAAAATAACCTGAGTATCCATCTATGAAGCAATAGTGAGACTTCCTTGCCAACCTCTCTCACATCTGATCAATAAAAGGCAAGGGATAGTGATCTTTCCTCGTTACTTGGTTCAGCTTCCAGTAGTCAATACAAACTCTCCATGAATTCTTCACTCTGGTGGGTACTAATTCATTGCTCTCATTCTCCACCACTGTCACTCTTGATTTCTTAGGCACCACATGAATAGGGTTAACCCACTTACTGTCAGAAATAGGGTATATGATACCTGCCTGTAAGAGTCTAGTCACCTCTTTCTTTACAACATCTAGAATCAGTGGATTTAGCCTTCTCTGTGGCTGCCTGACTGGTTTGACATTCTCCTCTAAAAATATTCTATGCATGCAAATGGCTGGGCTAATACCAGGTATGTCAGCTAGTGTCCACCCAATGGCTCTCTTGTGTTGTCTCAGAATCTGTAATAATTTGTCCTCTTGCTCTGAATCCAAGTTCTGGGCAATGATGACAGGTAAACACTGCTCCTCTCCCAAATAAGCATACTTCAAATGATCTGGCAATGAATTTAACTCAATCTGTGACTGCTCAGTAGGTATGGGTGATCCCTGGGGCTCAGTGCAATCCCCTATACTCTCACACCTATCCTCTAAATCTCCTGATATGTCAATCAATATAGGTGATCCCTGGGGCTCAGTGCAATCCCCTACACCTACAGAATCATCTCCAACTGAAAGTGGATCTGAAATAACCTTCAAATGAGCCTCCTCTGTAGCTAAAGCATCCTCAGCCTCATTTGAGCTAAAATATCCTCTGGAAATACCAAGTGAAGCTCCCTCAGCAAATAAATCTGTATCAGCCAACTCATCTAAAATATCCATGCTCATGATAGAATGATCCTCTCTGGGGTGTTTCATAGCATCAAAAATACTGAACTGCACCACTTGTCTCCTATCTCCAAAGAAAGTGTGCTTGCATATACATCAATCTTTGTCCTTATAGTCTTCAAGAATGACCTCCCAAGAATGAGTGGAGATCTATGTGCTAGATAGTCCCCCTCCATGTCCAAGATATAGAAATTCGTAGGAAAAATCAACTCCTTCACCTTCACTAGTACATTTTCAATGATTCCAGCTGGGTGAGTCTGACTCCTGTCTGCTAGCTGAATAACCATTCCTGTAGGCTGCAAAGGTCCAATACCAAGCATCTAAAAAACTGATCTAGGTATCACATTAATAGAGGCTCCCAAATCTAACATATTATCATGAAAAAGAGTCCTCCCAATCTCACAAGACACAGTAAACACTCCTGGATCTTCACATTTCTGAGGAATAGAATGAATAAGGGCTGAAACATTCTTACCTAAACTGACCAATTCATTTTCCTTTAGCTTCTTCTTGTGCACACACAAGTCCTTGAGAAATTTAGCATATTTGGGTATTTGCTTGATCATGGTCAATAAAGGCACATTAATCTCCGTCTTACTGAAAAGTTTCACAAGTTCATTATACTCCTTGGCCTTCTCCTCCTCTACATGCTTTTTAGCTTGAGTCTTACGCTGTGGAAAGGCAAAGGGACTCTGGATTCCTCCACTTGAGCTGAAATTTTTAGAAATGAGTTTTGAGCTGGAATGTCAAGTGGAGTAGCTGTTGTAGATTCACTTTTCTCACTGATTTCTCCTTCATCTTCCACCAAAATCACAGGTTCAATTGAAGGAGGTCTTAAGCTTGAACTAGGATCACTTCCAATTGATTTAGAATCAATTTTGGGGCTGATCTGAGTTGGAAAACTAGCTGCTGGAATTGTATCAGAAAAATCAACCTTTGGAGTGTTTAAACTTGAAGTAACCTTCCTACTCCTCAAAGTAATTGCACTAACATTCCCCTTAGGATTAGGAGTAGCTTGAGAAGGTAATTGACTCAATCCTTGAGCTTGCATTTGATTCATTCCACTAGCTAGTTGTCCAATGTGTTTCTCAATGTTTTGAAGGGTGGAATCATTCTTTTGTTGACCTTGTTGTTGTTGTAGAATTTGTTGTTGCAGCAAAATTTGTTGCATCATCTCCTCTAGCCTTTGTTGTTGAGCATTTACCCCACTAGAACCTCCATAGACTCCTTGATTAGTATGGGACTTTGGTTAGCCTTGAAATAAAGCATAAGGTTGCTGAAAATTGTGACCTTGCTGTGAATTCTGAAATTGAGGTTGTTGGGGCTGATTAAATGGTTGAAATTGCTGTTGAAATTGCTGGAAATTAGGCTGGGAACTAGGTTGAAATTGCTGGAAATTATTGCTCTAAAAATGTTGATTTGAAGGCTGAAAATTCTGGTTTGAAAACTGAAATTGTTGGGGCTGAAAACTCTGATTTGAAGGCTGGAAATTTTGATTTGAATGCTGTGATTGATGAAAAGTTTGCTGAAAATTCTGAATTGGTTGAAAAGATTGCTGGTTTTGTTGGAATTGAGGCTGAAATGGTTGATTCCCTTGCTGAAATTGTTGGTAGGGCTACTGGAAATGCTGATTTTGCTGCTGAAAACTTTGGTTTGGTAGTTGTAAATGATGGAAAGAAGGTTGATTTTGTTGTAGGGACTGTTGTGAAGCATTTTGTTGATAGAAAGAATTTTCATATTTCAAATTAGGATGATCCCTCCAACCCGGATTGTAGGTAGATGAATAAGGGTCATTCCTTGATTGATATTGTCCTCTAGTCAAAGCGGCTAATGATTCATCTTGTTGTAAGTTTGGGCACAAATCCGAATTATGCTCTTGACTTGAGCAAATGCTACACAACCTCATTACTGGATTTGTAGGTGAAGCACATGAAAATTTTTGATTTTGGCTCACATTGTTCAATGTCATTTGCTTTACCAAAGAAGTTAGCTCCATCAAAGAATTCTTTATCTCCTTTTGTTCATTAGAAACCATTTGGACTTCATTCACCTCTCTAGTGGAAAGAGCTCTACTTCCAAATTGTTGTGAATTCTCCGTCATATTTGAAATCAATTCTCTAGCTTGATCTGGTGTCTTGTTCACTAAAGCTCCTCCAGCTGCAGCATCAATCATAATTCTATCCATCTGAAGTAGACCTTCATAGAAATACTGAATAAGAAGCTGCTCACTAATTTGATGTTGTGGACAATTTGAGCACAGCTTGTTGAATCTCTCCCAATAATCATATAAGGTCTCTCCCACCACTTGTTGAATACCACAAATGCTCTTCCTGATGATAGTTGTTCTTGAAGCTGGAAAGTACTTCTCTAAAAATGTCTTCTTCATGGCAATCCAACTTGAATCATGTCCAGTGGCAGATAATAAAGCCAGTCTTTAGCAGCTCCAGTCAAAGAAAATGGAAATGCCCTTAACTTGATATCCTCTTCAAAAATCCCTTGAGGCTTCATGGTAGAGCATACGACATGGAACTCATGCAAATGTCTGTTTGGATCTTCTCCGGATTGCCCTTAAATCTTGGGCAGTAAATCAATAAGGCCTGATCTCAGCTTAAAATCACCAGCTAACTCCGGATAGGCAATGCAAGAATACTGAAAAGCATCATCAGGTGCTGCAAGCACCTTCATAGTCTTCTGATGTTCTGCCATGGGACTACTTAAATGAGTAGAAATAATCTCAATAGCTTCTGAAACTCTTCCTTGATTTCTCCTTACTCTGAATATTCTCTCAATCTCAGGATCAAATTCCTCAAGGTCACCACTTGCAGTCTTGGTCATAAACCAAACAAAAATGACAGCAAATGTATATAGAAAGATAAAGCAAATAAAATGGAATCTGAAAATATGAAATTAAGCACAAGCTCAAATTAAACAAACTCAACTAGTGTAGTTCCCCGGCAACGACGCCAAAAATTTGATTGTTGCCCAATAACAGGTGTCACGAATGAGCCTCAAATTTAGATATTTATAAGTTGAAAACCCTTAGCTCACAAAATTAAATGTAGTATAGGGGCCTCAAGTCGTATTTTTTCAAGGACTAGTTTAGGATGTTCAACTCAAGCTTGAATTTTATCGTTTTCTATGATTTGGGTTTTCAATTGAAATGGAGGGTTTGTTTTGCAATAAGGAAGGAAAATACAGTTGAAGCAGAATGAACTCAACTAAAGCAGAAATTAACTAGGAAATTGTTAAAACTAAACTTAACCGATTCGGGAATTAAGCAATCCAATTTGAAGCTATAATATTGAAATTCAATGACTAAAATTGAATGAATGAAAGCTTAAGATATGTAACTAAACTGTAGGAATTTGAAAACTGAATCAAAATTTACTAAAGAAACTGGGCTGCAATGCAATTTGAAACAAGACAGTATTGAAATGTAAATGGGGCTAAAACCTCTTCCTGATCGGTCAACAGACCGATCACATGCGTACCTGATCGGTCAAACAGACTGATCAGAGTCTATCCTGATCGGTCAAACAGACCGATCAGAAATTGAAACGCGAGTCGATACAAACTGAAACGCTAAGGAACCAAATTCAGAATTGAAATTTACAAATAATTGACATCAGATCAGATTCTTCACCCGAGATTTGCTTCTTGCCGTCACACAAGTGTTGGGACCGGGTGCATGTTGACATGGATGCGGGTTCGTAATTTCAAAATTAATTACGTGCAGCGGAAGGTTTAGCATAAATAATTTCTCTAAATCATTTAACCACACATCTAAGCATGCAATTTTATCTTGTGTAGACATGATCATATATTTAAAATTTTGCAGAAACATAAACTAATTTACGTATTACCTCGCGTAACTCGAAGGAAGGGACAAGATCCAACCATAAGCGTCCCTTGGAAGCTCCGCCTCTATTCGCGTCCACGCCGAGTATCTTCGGGATGACTTCGCAAAGCCACGAGTTTCGTGTTCTCGAGAACTACTAGATTCTCCGAGAACGCGACGAGAAAAACCAAGAGAGAAGTCAGAAGACTAACCACAAAAGGATGGCCGGCTGGTCCTCCTTCTTGGGACTGGTTAGCGCACGGCAAGAAGGGGAGAAGAGAAAGAGAGGGAGAGAGCCTATGCCTTCATCTCTATGATTATCACCCAAGCCTTGCCTTGGGTCCTTTATATAGTGGCCTCTCAACCATCAAGCCTCTCAAATATGGAATAACTTATTCCATCATGCCAAGTTTGATTTTATATCATGGTTAAAATCATATTTTAATTCATGATAAAAAATCAATCAAGTCTCTTCTCTCCTATGGAATAAATTTCCTTATCATGGTAAATCAACCCATGATTGATTTTATAAAATAAACCAATCCATGGTTCATTTTTATTTCCATTAAAAATAAACCAAACCTTGGTTTATTATATAAAAATTTATATCATCCATAATTTTATAAAACAAACCACACTTGGTTTATTTTATAAATTGAACCAAAAACTTGGTTTTCTCCCTTTGTTGTGGTCGGCCAAGCAAAGAGGATGGAGGCCCTCTTTGGCCGGCCCATCCAAGCCAAGCCCCAATGAATTAAACTTACTTAATTCATCTATTAAGTCTTCAAAAGACTTAGCCATTTTACGCTTCCGATGCGTCTCTGAAAAATTCAGATTCGACTTATCGTTTGGCTCAACCAAACTTAATCTCTCTTGATTGGAAAATCCAATTTTCAACTCGTTTTAAATCCCTCGGATTACTTGTAGTGCGTGTGACTAAATAGGCTTTCGATTTATGTTGGTCGTCTATAATTAATCAATTATAGAATGATCATGAGTGGCACCTAGTAGTACATCATGATCCCCAATTAATCGAAAGATCAACGGTTGACCTCAGAAACAATTCTGAAACCCTTCAGCAGCTATAATGAATCGTGCCCCATTCCCTTCACCATCTTATACCCACTTGGTTAGGACATGGTCTATGTGTGTCAGTCCCCACTAGGCTGACTACGTCACACCTAGCCCAAGTAACGTTTTCTCGTCCTACGGATTTTAATTACTCTCATGTATTTAAGAGATTCATACTCTAAACATGTCATGCTCTGGCCAGAGGCTTCGAGTAACAATCCAACGATAGGCCTCGGGTATACATCTCCTCGCAAGGAGTGGTGAATCCTTTGTAGGCTGTTCAAACATCTTCGGGCACTTCGGCTTATACCCAATCATCCTGGGTCCACACCTCCTTGGAGATGCTTGCTTAAGATGTCAAAGTATAAGTCTCCATGACCAAGATGACTTGAACACCGCAAGTCCAAGGAACATCGCACTTAAGCTGCAGTAAGATCTTCACTGACATATCTATATGTAGACTACCATATGAAGTTTTACAGTCAGTCACTCCAATGAACTAGTTCCTTTAACTAGCATTCATGTTTATCTCTGGACATCTCAATGTCACCAGCGAGTGAGAATCAGCTGATTAGAGAATAACTCATGCTAGTCTCAACAGAATTGATAGTGTCCGTATTTATCAATTCATCGACTAGAGACAATTTCAATACTTCACAATTGCACATGTAGAGATAATCACTAGTTGTGAATTCATCACAAATTCCCTCATGCTGTGAATTGTATTGCGGACATTCAGTAAATGAGTTTAAGATCCCAATCAAATACACAAATATGTATACTCAAATAGTGAATATTCATTTATTAAAATAAATGATTACAATCATATGGCAATTGCCTTAGGACACTTCTCTTATATCACTAACAACAAGAACCCAACTAGAGACCCTCTAGCTCGAGAATCGGCAAGATCAATCTCCCACAATCAGTTAAGCTACAGATTGGTGCACGGCTGAAGACTTCCACCCGTTCCTTCCTCCTTGATTAACTAGATGTGATCTCTGTTGATGCAGTCTGGCTCGATTGCTGTTTTGCTATTGACATCGATTTAAGTTTGGTTGAGTGAATTCGGATTAAGTCCTGGTCGGGGACTGGGCACGGGTCCTAGCGAGTGAAACTAGGTTACGAAAACCCCGGTGAGTGAAGCCGGGTCCTGGTGAGTGAAGCCAGATGACTGAAATCCCGGTGAGTGAAGCCGGGTCCTGGTGAGTGAAGCCAGGTGAAGGAAATCCTAGTGAGTGAAGTGGGGTCCTGATGAGTGAAGCCATGTGACTGAAATCCCGGTGAGTGAAGCCGGGTCCTGGTGAGTGAAGCCGGGTACTGGTGAGTGAAGCCAGGTCCTAGTGAGTGAAGCTAGGTTGAATGAAATCCCGGTGAGTGAAGCCGGGTCCCGGTGAGTGAAGCCGGGTGACCGAAACCCTGGTGAGTGAAGCCAGGTCCTAGCGAGTGAAGCTAGGTTGAATGAAGTCCCAGTGAGTGAAGCTGGGCACGGAGTCTTGGTCCGGGAGACCAGGATGAGTCAGAGAAGGCTAGGGAGCCTGTTCTCTGGACTTAGGGGTGATTGGGTCGAAGCAGGACCGGTCTGGAGACCGATCAGGGAGTTGGCACAAACTCCCTATTGTGGATCGGTCTGGTGACGGATCAGGTAGAGAACAGAAAGGTTTCTGTTTGGCTTCTGATCGTTCTGGTGAACGATCAGAGAAGGGACAGTAGGATTATGGGACAAACCCTGATCGGTCCCTTTGACCGATCAAATATCGGACCATTCCTCATCCTGACCGATCAGGATGGCTCCTGATCGGTCACCAGACCGATCAGGGCACAACCTGATCGGTCTGGTGATCGATCAGGCGTGTGTTACCTGCGGGTTGTGGCAAGCAAGCTGCTGGATCGGTCTGGTGACCGATCCCTGACCTGTGATCGGTCAGTGTGACCGATCAGGGTCAGTCCGCGATCCCTCTTTCTCACTTTGGACCGATCAGGCAGGAGCCTGATCGTTCAGGGGTTTCCCTGATCGATCTGGTGACTGATCAGAGCTCTCTCTGATCTGTCCGTGGACCGATCAGTAGCTGTAACTTTAATTCAAATCCGCTGTCAGACTTCTAATCGCGTCTGTTTGCTCTGCTACTTACTGATTCCCGATTAATTTCGTTTGCTAAGTGTCTGCTAAGTGTGCAGGTGATACAGGGAGGATTCAAACAATGGAGGAGAGTCAACTGGGGACTTTTCGTTGAGCAGGTTTGGCTGTTTTCTCTTCTCAGGTTTTAACGGGCGTCTGGCGCTGCTAGCAACGGCTGGGAAGCTGACGAACTGATCTGGGGCTCGGCTGAAGAGAGTTCAGGGAGTCCAGAAGAGGTCAGTGTAGCTGGGGTTGTTGCAGATGAGCAGCTGGGAGCTGTAGAGGCGCGCCTGTTGTTAGTAATATGAGAGAAGTGTCCTAAGGCAATCGCCTTATAATTGTAATCATTTACTTTATTAAATGAATATTCAATATTTGAGTATGCATGTTCATGTATTTGATTGAGATCTTAAACACATTTACTGAATCTCCGCAATACAAATCACAGCATGAGAGAATTTGTGATGAATTCACAACTAATGATTATCTTCACATGTGCAATTGTGAAGTATTGAAATTGTCCCTAGTCGATGAATTGATAGATACGGACACTATTAATTCTGTTGAGACTAGCATGGGTTATTCTCTAATCAGCTGATTCTCACTGGCTGGTGACATTGGGATGTCCGGAGATAAACATGAATGCTAGTTAAGGGAACTAGTTCATTGGAATGACTAGCTGTAAAACTTCATATGGTAATCTACATACAGATATGTTAATGAAAGTTCTTACTGCAGCTTAAGTGCGATGTTCCTTTGACTTGCGGTGTTCAAGTCATCTGGGTCATGGAAACTTATACTTTGACATCTTAAGCAAGCATCTCCAAGGAGGTGTGGACCCAGGATGATTGGGTATAAGCCGAAGTATCTCCAAGGAGGTGTGGACCCAGGATGATTGGGTATAAGCCGAAGTGCCCGAAGATGTTTGAACAGCCTACAAAGGATTCACCACTCCTTGCGAGGAGATGTATACCCAAGGCCTATCGTCGGATTGTTACTCGAAGCCTCTGGCCAGAGCATCACATGTTCCGAGTATGAATCTCTTAGAAACATGAGAGTAATTAAAATCCGTTGGACGAGAAAGACATTACTTGGGCTAGGTGTGACGTAGTCAGCCTAGTGGGGACTGACACACATAGACCGTGTCCTGAACCAAGTGGGTATAAGATGGTGAAAGGAATGAGGCACGAATCATTATAGCTGCTGAAGGGTTTCAGAATAGTTTCTGAGGTCAACCGTTGATCTTTCGATTAATTGGGGATCATGATGTACTACTAGGTGCCACTCATGATCGTTCTATAATTGGTTAATTATAGACGACCAACATAAATCGAAAGCCTATTTAGTCACACGCACTACGAGTAATCCGAGGGATTTAAAACGAGTTGAAAATTGGATTTTCCGATCAAGAGAGATAAGTCGAATCTGAATTTTTCAGAGACGCATCGGAAGCATAAAATGGCTAAGTCTTTTGAAGACTTATTGGACGAATTAAATGAGTTTAATTCGTGAGGTCATGGCTTGGTTTGGCTGGCCAAAGAGGGTCCCCACCCTCTTTGTTTGGCCGACCACAATAAAAGGGGAGAACCAAATTGTTTGGTTCAAATTATAAAATAAACCGCACGTGGTTTGTTTTATAAAATTATGGATAAAGAAATTTATATAAAGAAATTTATTTTCATGGAAATTAAAATAAACCTTGGATTGGTTTATTTTATTTTATAAAATCAATAATGGATTGATTTACCATGATAACAAAATTTATATAAAGAAATTTCTTTCCATAAAAAAAGGGAAGACATGGTTGTTTTTATTATAAATTAAGTTATAATAAAAACTTGACATAACGGAATAATTCATAGAAAAATTTATAAGATAAATTTCTTATGAAAAATTTATTCCGTTAAGAGGAGACTTGGCGATTAAGAGGCTACTATATAAAGGTACCAAGGCAAGGCTTGGAAATTAATCCAAGAGATCAAGGATTCTTGCCTAGCCTCTCTCCCTCTCCTTCTCTCCCTCTCCCTCTTCTAGGGCCGGCTGCCCTCCCCCTTTGCCATGAGCTTCCACCACCAAGAAGAGGCCGAAGAAGAAGAAGAAGCGGGCGCAACTCCTTCCTTCCTCCCGGAATCTTGATTCCGTTCTTCGTTTGGTGGTTAGTTTTTCCATCTCTCTCTTGGTATTCTTGTCGTGCCTTTGGAGAATCTAGTAGTTCTTGTCGGCACGAAACTCATGGCTTTGCGAAGTCATCCCGAAGAAAACTCGACGTGGACGCGAATAGAGGCGGAGCTTCCAAGGGACGCTACGGTTGGATCTCGTCCCTTTCTACGAGTTACGCGAGGTATTAAGTAAATTAGTTTACTTTCTGCAAAATTTTAAATGGATGATCATGTCTCTACAACATAAGGTTGAATGCTAGATACGTGGTTAAAATAATTTGAGAAATTATTTATGCTAAACCTTCCGCTGCACGTAATTAAATTTTAAAATTACGAACCCGTATCCATGTCAACATGCACCCGGTCCCAACACCTGTGACCTGGGTTTTGGGCAGAGGCTTAAGAGCTGGTAGCGAAGAAGCCTCAACAACATTTTTGATCATTCTGAAACTTCAAGCAATCTCTAGCAAAGCTGAAACCTTGAGTCTGTGGAGGAAGTTGCGAGTGGATCAGCAAGCAAAAGAAGAACTGAGGGTTCTTGCATTGGTGTTGTTGTGCTGTGCTCGGTGATCTGTTCTCTTCCTTGTACTTTGCTAGCGATCTGTAAGATCTTCCTTTTCAGTCTCTGTACGCTTAATTCATATCTCTTGAGACTATTTGTGTGGAGAGGTTTCTCCACCGAGAATGAGGCATTTAATATCCAGATTTCCCGGGGCTTGATCTGTCGACGATCAAGGGATCGCCCACCTCACGGGCACGCCAAGGAGTAGGGGCAAGTTATCCCCGAACCTTGTAAACCATCTTTGTTAGCGTCTTGAGTTTGTGTTTAGTTTTAGGGTTTTAGTTTCTGCATTTCTGTTTCTGTATTTTTCCGCTGCTAACCCTGACTGCAGGAACTTCAAAGAGAAAGTGATTTTTGTGTCTGGCTACATTCACCCCCCCTATAGCCATCCAAGCACCAACAATCTCGTCTCAGAAACCCTCAATATCCTTCAGAGAACCCCTCCGAACGTTCTGATGGTTCCGATTGATGAAAACGGTGATCAAGCAGGATTGATTTAGGCGAAACAGAGCCCTCGGCGTAACCCTCACCAGAGCTTGGCAGCGACAAGATTGGTAGCAAACTTCACGGAGAATAGATCTTGATGACTCGAAATCTTGAACAAAGCTAGATCTGATGTGGCCGCGTGCGATCGGAGAAGAAACGTTGAAGAACAGACGAAGAACAAAATAGAATTCGCGACAACGAGCTGGGTGGAGAAGTTTTTGATTTAAATTATCCCATTTGAAATTGAATGGCTATGATCGTCCTCGCCTCATCCAACGGTCAGATTAATTCGGATTGAGTCCAAACCTTCCAGATCTCCATCAATAGTCAGGATCTTCTTCTCCTCAGCTGGGATTGATCAGGTCTGCAACGGATGGCTCAGATCTCCCTACTTTTTGAATGGATGGTTTAGACTCCTCTTGAGCATGATCCAACGGTCAAATGACTTCTGATTTGGGCCAAACTTTCAAATCTTGATCTATGATCATGATTAACTCTATCTTGAACTCGAATTGATCAGAAGTTGACAGATGGCTCAGATCTCCCCGTTTCTTGATCGGACGACCCATATTAATCCAATGTTTGATCATCTTGATCCGAATTCAATTCTGACTCAAACTCGATCCAATCTGATCTAGGTTCATGATTATTCAAAGCCTACAAAATTAGATTCAAATTTTAATGCCACAATATCTCAAATATAGAAAGAATTGCATCCCAAAGCTAAAATAGCAATAATTCATGGAAACTAGTGTAAATACAAGATTAAGCATGTAAAAAGGGATCAAAACATGGATTTGAGAGCCTAAATTGATTAACAAAAATGGTAATTATCAGACACGTGGCACGGGAAAGCTACGTGGCATAGCCCACCAAACTAGTGCCCCGAGGTTAGATCGGGAATCGGGCTCCCGAGACTATCTCGGGAGAACGGAAGAAGGTCTCTGAGGTCAGATCGAAAATCAGACTCCTAAGACTATCTTGGAAGAACGGAAGAAGACCCCTAAGATCAGCTCGAGAGATAAGACTCCGAGACTGACTCGGGAGAGTAGAGTCCAAAGATCAACATAGAAATAAGAATCAGACTTCAAGTATCCTCTCCTCCTTCCACAACAGGAAAATCATTAGGTAATTTATTTGCAACGCGTGATAATTAGGATCTTAATAGTTACGATGATCGTTACCAGAGGAAGACAGCTGACAAGTAAGCGATGATAAAAACGTGAAGGAATTGGAGAGGATACGTGGTGGGAAGACGTCAGGTATATAAAATGTCTCGGTATCCAGATAAAGGGGGTAAGCTTTCTAGAATTAGAGTACTTTGATTCTTCATTTCTCTCCCTAAAATGAGTTCTGACTTGAGCGTCGACGAGGGCTTCACCGGAACTTTTCCAATACATCCAATTTATATTCGTGTTAATTTCGCAGGCGTCGACATCTTCTCCCCGTCATCGTCACCGTAAGCTGCGTTTTGATGATTCATCATCCCTGTTGTTTACTTCCGAAATACCCATAGAGTATGATAATGATGCAGTAAATTTTTCACAGAATGCACCTAACACGTATATTGTTAACTTGAAATCTAAAAGTCAAAATTTAACAAAATCAATATACCCACACTTCTCACATGTTAAACATAGCATTCAAATTAATAACTCTTATAATTTACTTCGTCCGTATTAATATAAAACGAATTAAGAAGAACATTAAAAATTAACAAGTCATCCTATAATGATACACTAGATATTGTTAATATAATATAATATAATATTGTCAACAATAATATATTATAAAATATTTTTTCTAATAGAATAATAATAAATCTTAAATATTAAACTGTTAAATGATCAATAAAAACTTTCTCAAACATTTACGGAGGTTGAATTCTCTATTATAATATATTACAAAATATTTTTCTCCAATCCGATGATTATAAATCTGAGATATTGAACTGTTAAATGACAGTCACAAGCAGCAGCAACGTGCCCACAATTGGCGACGCAGTCACATGCGCCAACAAACAAGAGAAATCGCAACTGGCGATGACAAATGCAGCCGAAACGATAACCCTCAACCCTTTTCCCCCTTTCTTCTTCTTCTCGTTCCATGAAACCCAGGACAAGTCCAGTGGAGTAAACAAAGTACCATAATCCATCCATTCCAATTATACAAAGCGTTGTTAGTCCCATTGAAAGTAAACACAACAATTGTCTTCAGAAGATGCCCTAAATTTATGGAACACAAAACTAAAACAAAAAACAAACATAATTATCGAGTTACGATACGAGTAGAACGATCTACTTCTTCGCCTTCTTCGGCGTCGCCTTTCCCTTTGCTGGAGCGGCAGGTCTCTTCGTCGGCGTGTCTTTCTTTCCGGTCTTCGCGACCTTTGTCGGCCGAGCAGCTGCCTTCGGTTTTGGTTTCAACGCAGGCTTCCTCTTCTCGCCCGATTTTTTCGCCGGAGCAGCCTTCTTCACGACCTTCCCCGTCGTCTTGGGCTTTGGCTTTAGCGCAGCCTTGGGCTTCGCCGGGGCGGCCTTCTTCACGACCTTCGCCGGAGCCTTCGCCACTGGCTTTGGCTTTAGCGCCGCCTTGGGCTTAGCCGGAGCGGCCTTCGGCTTAGCGGACGGCTTGGCCTTCGCCTTCGGTTTGGGGGCGTCGTTGCCGCGGCTTTGGGTTTAGATTTGGCGGCGG
>JAGFNQ010000355.1:29157-58045 GCA_024364735.1 Boesenbergia rotunda | reverse complement strand
GACGGACAGGTATCATCGCAGTACCTCGAAAACCATAAACCTTTTTGGGAAGACAAAATCAAAAAGGGATTGCCTCGAGACCCGAGAGAAATTCTACAATTCTCGGACCCAGTATAACTGCCTGAGAAGCAGTGACGGGTGCAAGGACCCACTGGGACATAGCTTCTTCATCACCACGCTAGTCTAATCAGTCAGACACACTTCCTTCGATCAGATTTGAAGGGAGAGACTTGTGATTGGGTTGAGTATCCCGTGGCTGGCACGTGGGCTGAAGAAGTTGTGTGACAAGATATAGCGACTCTGAACGACTCTCTTTCCGGAGCTCCCGAGACCCTCTCGAGAAGGGGATCCCTTGGGGGCCCCGTGGGTAGACACACTCCCGAGTTCAAATCAGAGGACGTACTTCCGAGATCACCTCGCGAAGCCAGGTCCCCGAAACCACCTCAGAAAAGCGGAATGCCCAGGACCCCGAGACCACCTCTGGACACACCTCTAATACTACAGTATCGCCCCCACGGGCTTAGCTAAGTTGGTAAGGGGATGGTGTGCACTCAACAATGTCTGGGGGTCGATTCGCGGGTGGTGACAGGAATAAATCTTTACACTCCGTGGGCAAAATTTCGACCCTCCACCTATCCCTTGCCGCTTAGTCACCGTGATTTACCTCCTTCATGTTAACTGTGGGGCCGGCTGGCGGGGGCCCTGGGGACAAGGGTAATCGTCTAATACTGCAGTATCAAGCAATATAGAAGATTGATAAATCAGAAGAACATCACCCTACAATGACTCTTTCTATTATACCCATCGATCTCATAACTCATTATAACAATTTCATATATAAATATCAACTGTCACGGTAGGGGGGCGCATTCTACCAGAGATAACGAAAGGAATAACAGAAACAAAATCGAGGAGCGTCTCTTAATTCTGCTCCATCATTTTCGACGTAAATTGGATCTCTTGCCGCTGTTTCCTTTATTTACGGCAAGAATAGGGAAATTATGCCATCACCATTTGTTGTTTGTGCAAACAATTGTCATAAATCATTCACCTAATTTTAGAAATATTAAATTAGATCTCCAAAACAAAAAAATGTAAAATTCTTCCGAGAATGATCCTCCTTGGTTGATTAGCTAGTCCCCAGATACTTTATTAAAAAAAAATTGACCAAATAATAAATCAACCTGCGTGATTGATCCGGTCCAATAGAAATTTTCTATTGATCATCAAGTTAAATTGAGAAGTATTTATAATGGACGGTCTAGATGTTCAACGTCCTAAGATTCATGTCTCATTTTTTTAAAAAAAAAATATAAAATAAATCATAATTAAGAATTAAATTATAAATATTTAAGATAATTATTAATCATCCTACCGTTGTACAATAACCTACCATTGTACAATAACCTAGGCCTAGTCCAGCTACTTTATAAGACAAGTAAGTAAAAAAAAAAAATGGAACCGCCACCTTAACGGCCCCCTGACCCAAGCCCCATAGGAATCTAGAGTGAGGTAAATCACGGTTATCACTGATGTGCTGAGACGCCTGGAGTCGAGGGGATTAAAGTCAACAGATCAGGGTTTTATCCCCGTGCACAATTGACGACCTTCGAACCTGTGATTCCGAAGTAAACGGTCAAACATCTTACCATCCGATCCAGTACGTGGGGGCTACTTGATCAGAGAAGTGATCCAAGCAAATAACTCATCAGATCTCAAATGCCCTATAAATATCAAATCAAGATCCATCACCTTCTGTCGCGTTCAAGTCGATCTCCCCACAAATTGAAATCGATATCGTCTCCTCCTCGCAAACCCTTCCATGAAGCCTCATCACCCCATCGAGCTCCCCTTTTGCGGCCGCACCAAGCCCAAGCTCTATCTCCTCTCCTTCCTCCTCCTCCTCGTTCTCTTCGTCCTCGCCCTCATCTCCTCATCCAAGCAGCCTTCTTTCCCTTCCTTCGGCTACCCGTCTTCTTCCGCCAGGTTTCCGGCGGGCTGCGACATCTCCCGCGGCGAGTGGGTTCCGGATCCGGCCGCGCCGTACTACACCAACCTCACCTGCTCGCTGATCCAGGAGTACCAGAATTGCATGAAGTACGGGAGGCCCGACAGGGACTTCTTGAAGTGGCGGTGGAAGCCGGCGGCCTGCGATCTGCCGGCCTTCGACGCGGCGCGCTTCCTCGAGCTCGTGAGGGGAAAGTCGATGGCCTTCATCGGCGACTCGTTGGCTAGAAACCACATGCAGTCCTTGATGTGCCTCTTGTCCAAGGTAAAACCCTTGGGTTCTCCAACCCTGTTAGGATCCATGATCTGCTCGAGAACACATGAAAATCGTTAGAAATTTCTGCAATGTTTTGCGAAAAATCTCCATCTCTCAACCCTTGTCGAGCAGATCTAGCTAGCTCATGACCCTTCTCATTTCAGGTGGAGTTTCCAGAAGACCTCAACGTAACAGATAACTACTTCAAACACATGTTCTACAGCGACCACAAATTCACCATTTCGAGTTTCTGGTCCCGATTTCTAGTTAAAGCTGTGGAGGTCGATTCAGACGGCCCCAACCACACTGGCCTGTGGAACCTCTACCTCGACGAAGCCGATGACAATTGGGCTTCCAAAATCGACCAGTTCGACTACGTGATAGTATCTGATGGCATCTGGTTCAGTCATCCAACATTCTTCTACGAGAAGAGAGAGCTCGTCGGCTGCCACTTTTGCCTCGTCGACAACGTCACTGATCTCCCGATTTGGTACTCCTATAGATCGGCACTGAGGACGACTCTCCGAACCCTTATCGACCTGGATGGATTCAAAGGCGAAATATTTCTACGAACAATTTCGCCGTCTCATTTCGAGAAGGGGGAGTGGAACAAGGGAGGGGACTGCGTGAGGAGGCGGCCATTTAAGAAAAACGAGGCGAGACTGGCGGGAAGAGATTTGGACTTGCACCAGATTCAGATGGAGGAGTTCAGGGACGCCGAGAGGGTTGCGAAGGAGAAAGGAGTGAAGTTGAAGTTGTTGGATGCGACAGGAGCCCTGCTGTTGAGGCCCGACGGGCACCCGAGCCGATTTGGCCATTGGCCGCACGAGAACGTGACGCTGTATAACGATTGCGTGCACTGGTGTTTGCCTGGACCTGTCGATGTATGGAACGACTTTTTGTTTGCGACGATGCTAGGCGATCGAGTGGACTAATCATTGAGTCTCTCTTGTTGACTTTGGGTGCCAACTCTTTTCGGATGATGGTTGTGCACGATATGAATAAAATTCTTGCTTTTGCTTTTACATTCCGTTTGAAAATCTTTTAAGTAACACCTCCTTTGTAAAGGAAGAAATTGAAATTTAATTTCATTATTTAATAGTAATTTTTAAAAAGGAATTATTAAGGAATTGAATTCCAATTCCTTTCAAACCCCTCAAAATAAATCACACCTAAACACATGTGATTTGTGAAAGGAATTTACTTAAACAAATTAAATTACCAAATCATCCCCTCACAAAACAAATTAAAGTTGTTCCGGCTCTATCCTCGCAGGATAAAATCGTAAAAGTATAACAATTGAATTCAATTAAATTCTGTTTTTACAATTCATTCCAAACATAAGCCAATTCCTTACTTAACATGTTTCCAAACAGGGTGTAAGGAATTGAAATTCAATTTCGGTCGGAATTGAATTCCGACCAGAATTGAATTCCAATTCTCATGTTTGGAATGCATTAGTAAACAACAGAATTGAATTGAATTCTCATGTTTGGAATCAATCAGAATTAAAATCAATTATTATATTTTTACCATTTTATCCTTAAGTAAAATGAAGATCATGAAACAAAATGAAGAATAAAATGAAGACCATTTTATCCAGCAGTCCGAAACGGCGTTAAGCAGCGAGCAAGATTGTAGCAGTCCGAAAAGGTGCTGATTTGTTTTATTAAGAAGGGTGAATTGGTAATTTAAAATTTGGAAGGGAATTCCCTTTCCAAATCAGATCCAAAGAGGTCTAATTTATTTTGGGGGATGTGAAAGGAATTGAAATTTAATTTCTTTTCAATTCTTTTCTAAAAATTGCTATCAAAGAGTGAATTGAATTTTAATTTTTAAAGAAATTTCCAAATAGGATGATAGGGAATCGATTCGTCATCGTGTGTGTCGTGCAAAATGTTCTCCCTCCGAGTATCTTGGAAAAATATTGATCGTCCTGTGCATCGCCGACATTTGCGTGTTCGTCACACTCAAGTAATAAGTAAAGAATTATGTACAATTTTAACCTTTTCTATGAATTTTATATAAGCAAATCCTTTGAAAAGTCAATGAAACCCATTCGACCGGGAAAAAAAAAACAGAGAACAATCAACACACAAGTTTTCGGGAGAAAAATGGTACTGACAAGTGACAAGGACGCACGACATGTAAATAATAATAGAAAATTGTTTTTTTACTTTGTTTGATTATAATTTGGGAATAATCTAATATTTAGTGCACATGGATTAGATGGGATTCGAGATGATGGTGTGGTTGTTAATCTGTTGACTTTTTATTTATTTTTTTTCATCAGTTTTTTTAAGGGAAAGTTGTCAATTTTCTAATCACACATTCAATTTTACCATAGGTCACAATGTCAAAATATATTTATTCTCACTCCCCGATGAAATTTATATTTATTCTCACTCCCCGATGAAATTTATTATTTTATTTCAAGTCTTTAATACTCCCTCATGCACATTAATTTATTTAATTATCTTTATTTTTTATAAATATAAAAATTTAAAAGAAAATATAGTTTCTTCTAAATTTAATACATTTAAATTATAATTTAATATAATTTTTTTTATCAAATATAACTCTTTTTTCGCCTGACTATTAATCGATTGTGAGTTTGACTAATCAATTCCGCTCAGGCTGAATCGATTGAGTCAATTGGTTCAGCCTAAATCTAATTGATTGATATAACTCTTAATTGATTGGTGAGATGGAAAAAAAGTCATGCTTAATTTATTAAAAATATATTAAATTATTAAATTTTAGTTTAAATATATTAAATTTAAGAGAAATTATATTACTTTTTAAACTTTTATACCTATAAAAATATGATAATTTGATAAATTGATGTTTATTAAAGAACTAAAATAAACATATACATTTCATGAGAGAGAGGTGAAAATAATTTTTTCTCTATAAGAATTGACGATAAAAATTTGATTTCGATATGAAACTTTAGGGTAATTTACTATATTTTGAAGGGGCATTATGTGTTGGTGCAATCTTGATTAGGTCAGGGTTGACCTAGTTTAACTGAGCTCGGGTGAGCTTAGGTCTGTGGGAGATTATTGGTGCAATCTTGGTTAGGTCAGGATTGACCTGGTTTGACAAAGCTCAGGTGAGCTTGAGTCTGGTAAGCTCGGGTGAGCTCGAGGTCGTATGTTTCAATGTTTGATAATGATGTTTGAGTTGTCATGATGTGTGAGTCAAGTGGGTCAAGGTTGACTGGAGACTTGACTGAGAAAGACCTAGTGGGACTAGGTGAAGTCCAGGTAGATCGGGGAGATCGTACGCCGGCATGGCAAAAGACCTAGTGGGACTAAGCAGACCTAGTGGGACTAGGTGAAGTTCAGGTAGATCGGGGAGATCGTACGCCGGCATGGCAAAAGACCTAGTGGGACTAGGCAGACCTAGTGGGACTAGGTGAAGTCCAGGTAGATTGGGGAGATCGTACGCTGGCATGGCAAAAGACCTAGTGGGACTAGGTGAAGTCTAGGTAGATCGGGGAGATCGTACGCTGGCAAGGGAAAAGAAGACCTAGTGGGACTAGGCAGACCTAGTGGGACTAGGTGAAGTCCAGATGGATCGGGGAGATCGCATGCTGGCAAGGTGGAAGTCTACCGAGAGACTAGACCTAACTCGAGGGTTAGGCAAATCTGGTTGGGAACCAGGTTAAGTCCGAGCTGGGAGCTAGGCAGTAGAAATCCAAGTTGGTCAACGGGGTTGACCGGACACTTGATAGGGGATCCTAGACTTGTGGGAACAAGTTAGGGTGGACTCAATCGATTGGGCAATCGATTGGGTCAATCGATCAGGTGATCGATTAGAGCGGTTTTCGCGAGAGGACAGAAGGGTCCTGAATCGATTGGGTAATCGATTCAGGGTATCGGTAATCGATTGGCTAATCGATTAGGGCGGTTTGCACGAGAGAACAGAGAGGCTCTGAATCGATTGGGTAATCGATTCAGGGCAATGGTAATCGATTGGCTAATCGATTACGGTTCGAAAACTAGCCGTTGAACGGCTAAGTGTGACGTGGTAATCGATTGGGTAATCGATTACCAAACCCTAGGCGACGGGTATAAGGTCTTTCGCGCAGGTTTTGGCCGCAACTCTTCTTCCTTCTTCCACGCTATTTCAAGAGAAGCTTTGGGGCTTAGTGTTGCTGCACTTCCAAAGTTCTAGAGGCGATCACAAGCTTGAAAATAGCAAGAGAAGCAAAGTGTGAGCTTATTTATTGTAAATATTGTGAGATTTCTTTTGTATTTGCTTTGTTCTTGTTGTATCTTTGTCACAAGCTTGTAAGAGGTTTCTCCACCTCAAGAAGGAGACTTTCATAGTGCATGAGAGTGTGAGGAGAGTGAATCCTTGGATTAGTCACCCGGCCGGGGTGGATACCAAGTAAAATCCAAGTGTTAGCGATTGCTTGAAGTCTTCCACCGCGACAAATCTTCTACAAGCGAATCGAAGCTAATCACCCCCTCTCTAGCTCGTCAACCGGTCCCAACATTATGTATCTAATGTAAGCCAATTAATTTTAGAGTTTTAAAATGATCAATATAGTCCCATAAAAATTTTGATTCATAGTCGAAATAAATCAAAAAACCTTCATAATAGATAGTACATCAATTCATTATTTTTAATTAATCGTCTATTAAAACAAATTCATCATTAATTATAAAATTAAATTAAATATTAAAAAAAAAAATAAGAAAAAAATAATCAATTAATCTGTTAAAATAAATTCATCTATTAATTTATTAAAATTAAAATTAAAATTAAATATTTAAATATTTAAAAAATTAAGAAAGATCTTGGATTAGGTTTTATTTATTTATTTATTTTTCGTTAGTGGGCAGATGCGTAAGTAGGTAAGATGGCTTTTTAAATGTAAGGTGTAAACCAGAATCTTAGATCTGAAAGTCGCGTGTGTCTCTTGTTAAAGAGGTTTCGTTCTTCCAAATTATTAAGAGAAATGATAAGTACAGTACAAATTAAATTTCTCGATAAAAATTTTGACCATCATTCAGTAGGACGTCCGATGACTGATCAGACGCTATCGGCAATCTTTGATCGTCGTCCCGATTCAAACTATACCTTGAAGGACGATGAACCCGTCAGGATCGTCGACAACGATGAACCTATCAAAATCGACGATTAATGATACGAGATTGCAATTGCGGCGATCCCCGATGAGTTTATCCCCCAGGATATAATTTGATTCGGGGCGACGGTCAAAGGTCGACGGTAGTGTCCGATCAACGATCGATATCGAACGTATTGTCGATTGATAATTAAAATTTTTATTGAGATATTTACTTTTCTATGGTATCATTACTCAATTATTCATTCGGTTCGTGTTTGAGCCGGCTTGTTCGGTTCGCTTTCGATCCAATTATAGCCTTCTTCTTCCTCGGGAGACCGACAGCTATGCCTTTGCAATGAATCCTCGAAAGCTTCCCCTTTGGGGGTGCCTCAGTAAGCCCAAACTCCTCCTCTCTTTTCTCCTCCTCCTGCTTCTCTCCGTCATCTCCTCCTCGAACCGGCGTTCGTTCCCTTCCTTCACCTACTCACATTCCTCTTCCCCTTCCTCTTCGTTTGGGTTTCCTTCCGCTTGCGATTTCGCCAAGGGCGAATGGGTTCGAGACCCGGACGCCCCACGCTACACGAATGCGACCTGCTCCGCGATCCAGGAGCACCAGAACTGCATGAAGTACGGGCGGCCGGACACCGAGTTCTTGAAGTGGCGGTGGCGGCCGGCGGCCTGCGAGCTGCCGCCGCTCGACCCGGCGCGCTTCCTGGAGAAGGTGAGAGGGCGGTCCATGGCCTTCGTCGGCGACTCCTTGGCTCGGAACCACATGCAGTCCTTGTTGTGCCTCTTGTCCAAGGTCAGGACTAATTAGGATCGATCAGCTACAGATTGTCCAGCATTGCTTCCCAATTAGTTGTTCTTTGGTTGAGATGTCAATTTGTTGATCAGGTGGAGCGCCCAAAAGATGTCTCCAAAACCGGCGACGACTACTTCAAGCAGATGCTCTACTCCACCTACAACTTCACCGTCGCCGTGTTCTGGTCCAGGTTCCTCGTCAACGCCGAAAAGGCCGACCCCGACGGCCCCACTGACACCGTCCTGTGGAACCTCTACCTCGATGAACTCGACGATGCTTGGGCCTCCCAGATCGGCCTTTTCGACTACATCGTCCTCTCCGGCGGCAACTGGTTCAACCGCCCCTCCGTCTTCTTCGAACGCCGCCGCCTCGTCGGCTGCTACGAGTGCCTTCTCCCCGACGTCGCCGACCTCGCGCAGCGGTATTCGCAGCGGATGGCCTTCCGCACCGTGCTCCGCGCCCTGGCCGGCGGACACGGCGGCTTCCGCGGAACGGTCTATTTGAGGACGCTCTCCCCGACACACTTCGAGAACGGGACGTGGAACGGCGGCGGCGACTGCGTCCGGACGCGGCCGCTGGGCAGCGGGGAGGCGAGGTTGGAGGGGCTGCAACGGGAGTACTACGAGGCGCAGTTGGAGGAGTTTTGGGCGGCGGAGAAGATGGCGGCGAGGGGGAAGGGCGTGAGGATGAGGTTGCTAGACACGACGGCGGCGATGCTGGCGAGGGCGGACGGGCACCCGAGTAGATACGGGCATTGGGCGCACCAGAACGTGACCTTGTACAACGACTGCGTGCATTGGTGCTTGCCCGGCCCGATCGACATTTGGAACGACTTCTTGTTTGCGATGCTGCAATGAACCAAATTGTTTCTCATTTCTCGATTGAAAAAAAAATAATAACGTGGCTCTGTTTTTTCCCTCCATCGATCGATCGATAACTTCAAATTCAAATGGCATGATCTAGATTTTTTTTCCTAATTTCATACTCGATCAGTCATCGATGAGGATAAATAGAAATGTCTTTAATAATTTATCTATTTATATTTAATTATTAAAGTGAATATTATTTAATTATATTTCTCGATTAATTTTCGACTGACACATACCTTAAATTTAAAAATCAGTTATAATTTAGAGATTTCACGATTTATTCTCTTTCATATAATTTGGAGACTAATTATAAGAAATGGTGATAAACAAAAGGATGGATTTCCAAAATAAGGAGGGTTTTATTTTCACATGGCACAAATATATGTTTGCGACGCTCAAATTACTCACGGTGCTAAAGTATCCATCTGACTTATATGCACGTTTTGGATTTATCCGACGACCGATAGAAAATTTACGTGAGACTAAAATTTTTAAGGATGCATTTGATTAGGGGTTATCCTTGATAACTTTAGTTATCCATCCAAGGTTATCAATAAAAATCTTGTTTGATTTAGATAATCAGCGATTCCCAAGTAATGATCGATGCCCGATACGTCAGCAAAAGGGGCATGCAATCAGGAATCGAAAAACCTTAGGAAAATAAGGTTTTTCTTGATTCCGGGATTATGAAACTTCTTTACCAAAATTATCCTCCAATATTTACATTTAAGACAAAAATAACTATTACAATTTATTAACTTTTGAAAGTATTATTCGCGACCGACGACCACCGCCGGCCGCAGGAGACGATCACCGACGACCACAGTCGGTGACCACCGCCGCCGGCGGCCGGCGATCACCGCCGATCGCCGGCGGCCGACGCCGACGCCGACTGCCGGCCGGCGATCTATGCCGATCATCGACGGTCGGCGCCGACAGTCGACCGCCGGTGTTGGACACCGACTGCCTACACTGACACTGACGATCGACGTCAACGCCCTTAAATCTAGACAAATAAAATTATCTAAATAGATTCTAAAGGGTAATACGGTAAAATATTATATTAGGTTATAAGTTATTACCTCCAAACAAATAAGATTTTATTTGATTACCTAATTTGAACTAAATAACTTCAGGTTATGTTTCATTTTCTATGATCTTGATTATGTGATTACTTGATAATAATATAACCGAGATTATATATAATAACGTGAATTAAACGCATCCTAAATGAATTAAAGATAGAAACGCCTCAGTATTTGGCCTGAAGGAAAAAAAAATTAAAAAAAAAAGATAAATATGCCAACTATTAGAAGTTGGCAGTGCACCATCGATTAACATTGCCTTATTTGGAGAGCGTGTCTTAAGATGGACTGATTGAGAATATGAATATTATCATTTTTGAAATTTATAAATCAAAATTCTGATAAAATTAATCTGCTTATTTTTTCAAACGTTAATTATAATATCTGAACTAATATCGATCATAATTTATTTATTTTTTTATTATTTAGAGACGACTTAACGAGAATATTAAAATAAATCATTTTTGCGGCAAAACAGGTGAGCACGTGAAAGTCTCAAACTTCAGACCTGTTGCGGATCTGTCTTAGCACTGGAGGGGTCAGGCTCAGGCCCCTCCGTCCCTATAATTTTTAAGGTACGGTAGGATGATAATGTCATAAATTTATCATCTTTTCAATTTTAGACTATTTGTCTTCACGCGGGAGTGGGTTCCAACTTCCAATGGTTCGCTCCAAATATTTAATTAAATAGTATTTATTAACCACTATCATCGATATTGACTTTTTGATTTTTTAAAGCATCTCTCCAATAATTTTTATGCGCCCATTCTAAATCTAAGATCCGCTCGTCGCGGCCTTTTGATACTCTATTGGTAATGGTAATGATTGAGATTTATCATCTTAAAATTTAAAAATTAAAATCTAATAAAATTTTTATGTTTATCTTTCTCATATATTAATTATAATATCTAAATTACTAAAAATGAACAAATCATTTTTTATGGTCTCTATCCACAATGATTGGAGTGCTGAGTTGGGTTTCAACTGAAAGTTCACTCTTCGACTTCCAAAAGTGTGAATTTGTGATGGATCACTTTGGACCTTCTAAAGATGGCCCAATGGGCGAGCTTGTCTCCCACCTTGAATTCTCTTGGGCTCTGTTTCTTGTGGCATATCTCTTAGGTTAGAATCAAATCCTCAGGGGGGCGAAACACCACTCACAATTTCCTTGCCCACGCCTTCATGATCCACCCTGACTAAACATCGAAAGGCAAGTCGCATGTGAGAGTTGTCGGTCATGGTGGTGGGTGAGTAAATGGCACATCAAACTAGCAAGGATGGAGCTCAAGGCCCCCATCAAATTAATTGCTCGGCGTCAAGTTCATGCATGGACTTGCACACACTGCAAATCTCAGGAAGCCAGTCCCTTTCTACGTGAGAATAGTACTAATCAATGATCCATGCAGAGAACTTCCAGGAAGCTTCAGCTTCTTCAAAGGTGGGTTCCTCTCATCTTCATCTTCGGACCTCTCAAATTCTCATCCTAAATCCAAACAGGGTTGGTCTTGTGCGATTAAACTGACGTGAAAGATAGCTGCCACCGATTATGATGTGATATGATTATGATGTGATATGATTTACAATCTAACCTTAATTTGGTGGCCTATGACTGTTTCTTTCACTTCCTTACTGCATCAATCATTGACTGGATGAAGATTGATACTGATGACAGGGCATATCATGACTTGAGGTCCCACCGGGCATATCTCAGATTGGGTGGGCCAGTGGATGTGACAGAGGCCTAATCGGAGGACGTAAGCTCTCTTGTCCTCTTGAGGAAGGAAAAGGATGGCAAGTGCAATGGCCTCCAGATGGGCAGTTCACCTGAAAGTGAAGGGTTTTGATATCTATATTGAAATGTTTCGAATTTGGATAAGACTGACTGATACAGTGGTAGTGTGATGGGAAAGGGATGCACGGAACGTTCAGAGGATGAACATTACAAGGGTACATATTCAGAAACCATTAGAAATTACTGCTTAATTTTTAGCTAGCTTGTTCAATTTAATTCTGAGAATGTATTTATTACAGTAGCTTGCTCCATTGAGGTTTGTTCTAGAAGTGAACGGTGGAATGGGGAATCATCAAAGTATAATCCATGATGATAATGATGGAGATAAGATATTAATATTCTACGAGATTAATAAGCATTAAAAAAAACGTATCGAAAGATTTTTCGGTGGAACCAAGAATTTTATCTTTTTCGGAGGACAACGAAGAATCAAGTTTACTTTCAGTTCGGAAAGCTTATTCCCTTATTTGGATGCCAAGACATCTTATATACCTGAGATTTATCACACGTGCTCTCACATTCTCCTCCACGTTCTTTAATCATCAGTTACTTAATAGATATCCTATCTTTTGGTAACGACCGTTACGATCATTAAGACCTTAATTATCGTGCATTGCAAAAAATAATTATCTGATGATTTTTCTCTTACACTTACCTATAAGAGAAGGAGGAACGGATACTTGAAATCGAGTTTTCTGATTCCTATCTTTGAGCTCTACTTTTCCGAGTTAGTCTCGAAATCTCATCTTCCGAACTGACCTCAGGGTTTTCATCTATTTTTTTGAGATAATCTTGGGAGTTCGATTCCCGATCTGACCTCGAAGGTTTTCTTTTCTGAAATAATCTCGGGAGCTCAATTATCCATTTGACTTTAGAGCTCTGGTTCGATGGATCCTGCCACATAATTTTTATGTGTCACATGTTTATCTTATGAAAAAGTTGAAGTAACTTAATCAAAGTCAAGAAAAAATAACTTGGTCTTTGGCAGCCAATATCAACAAAGAAATTGAATGAACTTTATACGGTGGGAACATAACTCACAACAAAAGAAGTATATGAGTTTTTTTAATTGGAGATCGAGACAGGTGGAAAAGCCAACTACATGTATATTTCGGCCATCCTTTTCGACGTCATTCGCACTAGCACAGATTATCATCTTATTAGAGGAATTTAATTGGTTTCTTATATTGGACATGATAGTCTTAGCTTTCTGGGTACAAACTATAGCTTTAGTTAAAAGTTTCAACTTTATTAATCCGAACCCATTTAAGTGATAGGAATAATAGCTGACCTGACACTTGCAGAGGAGGACGATGATTAGGAGATGGATAGGGATGTGTATGGCATTAGAAATTAATTTCTACGTATTAAAAAGGGTCAATGATCAAATTAAGGTGGAGATTAAAATTAAAATAGGTCAATAAGATCATCCTCTTCATTCGACATATTAGAGACGAGCCGACCGAATATTTCTGCCAACCGGATGCTCCCGCAGATCGGATATTAAGCCCCACTGGATATTTCTCTGCCGATTAGATATTCTTGCCATAGGACGCTCTCACCGACCGGACATTCAACTCCACTAGCCGGGTATTTTCACCAATCGAATACTCCTGTCGATAGGACACTCGGCTCATGTCTCCTGGCCCTGTCGATCCGATGCTCCTTCACTTAACATGTATCTCTTTTGACCTTGTCGATTCGATACTCCTTCACTTAACTATTGGATTTTTTTGGTCTTGTATCTCTTCGGTATTTAACTTAGTCGATTTATGACCGTCGGATTTTCCGGGAGATTACTTTCGAAGGAAGCAAACTGATTGATTTACGTCGAGGCTAGTGTTTTACACTATCTCTGTAAAACGATATTGCTCCGCTACTGGTGCTCACGGATAGCAGCAATTCGTTTCCAAGATACAACGACGTCATCTCAGAATAGTAGCACTTCAAATTCCGAGGCCGGTGAACCTTTTCGTAGGCTTTTTGAACTCTCGATGTAGAAGATGGATGAGTGCAAATGCTTTAGATTGCAATGCTTGAATGAATGAAATGATCAAGCGGAGAGATCTATTTATATTGAGTGAAAAGGTAAGTACCCTTTGGTTCGGACAGATCTGGACTGTTCATAACGAAAGAGTATAACCCTTTAAAGGTCTTTTAATCTTGTCTCATGATCTGAAGAGTTATAACTCTTCATATTCCATCTTGATCTCAGCCGCTAGATTAGAACATTTAATCCGACGCCTCAAATCCTTTCTCCCTCTTCACAGTCAGATTCGAATCTGACGCTCCAGATCGCACATATCTTGAACAATTAATTTCTCATTCACCCTTAATCGGTTTTGAGCAAATAAATAGTCCAGATTTATTTACGCGAAACGTAGATTTCGATTTTGAAATCAAACTTGACTTTCAACAATCAATGGTATCGTATCCAACAATCCCCCACATGAATGAAAATTAATTCATGTATTGCATGTATGCATGCTGACACTTTACAAGAGTCCAATCGATAAGTCAATGCATCGGGAAAGGTAGCTTGTGGCTTTGAACCTTCTGTAGTGGAATGCTATCGAGCATACTAAGCTGCGCAGTGAACATGATGTCTTGAACTGCTCAGTTGTTGGTGTATACTAAGACAATAACACCCATACAGAGACTTATCTCACCCACTTTTGGATCTCATGGTTGGTTCCGTTTCGGTCATGGACACCATCTTGGATTCATGAGGGTTTCATTGAAGTGGTATGTCTTCACACTCACATAGGTGACACTTCTATCAAGAGTATCCTACCATACTTCACCTTAAAGGTATAGAAGTTATTAAAAGCATAAGTTTATCCTCACTACATGTGGTAGGACAGCACCAAATCATCCTAGGATTGGGATAGTATAGATAATTATTTCTCTTGTGCTGTTACACAACTTCTGTAACATCGTTGTCCCATTGAACCAAGATCTTGGGATCTCCAGTTAGGGGTGAGTATTCGGTTAAAACCGAACCGAACCGAACCGAATAAATCGAAAACCGAATAAACCGAATTTTTCCAATAAAACCGAACCGACCGAATTTTTCCAAAATAACCGAGAAAACCGAACCGATTAAAAATCGGTTAATTCGATTTTCGACCGAATTAACCGAATTACCCGAATTTTTAAATTTAATTCGAATTTTTAATTAAAATAACCAGATTTTATTTAATTAATTATATTTTTAAATAAAAATAATTAAATTAATATTTTTATTCGGTTTATTCAGTTTATTCGGTTTAACCGAATTACAAAACTCAAAATCGAAACCGAACCGAATTAACCGAAAAACCGAACCGAATTATAAAAAAAACCGAAAACCGAATTAACCGAACCGAATTTCAAAATTCGGTTAATTCGGTTCGGTTAATTCGGTTTAACCGAATTTTTGCTCACCCCTATCTCCAGTCAACAAGATTGGGTTACCGCTACAGTCGTTTTTAGTTGTAGATTTTCAATCTCATTCCTCTTAATGAGCAGTATACTTAATCTCGATTTAGCCCCTTCGTTAGGGGATCTGCCAAATTATCCTTAGATTTGACATAATCGATTGTAATTACTCCGTTCGAGATCAACTGCCTAATGGTATTATGTCGACGACGTATATGTCGTGACTTACCATTATACATACTACTCTGTGTCCTTCCAATTGGCGATTGACTATCACAGTGGATAAGTACGACGGGCACAGGTTTTGACCAGCTCGGAATATCTTCCAAGAAATTCCGCAGTCATTCAGCTTCTTCAGTTGCTTTATCAAGTGCTATAAACTTGGATTTCATTGTTGACCGAGCTATGCATGATTGCTTAGTAGATTTCCAAGATACTGCTCCTCCACTGATCGTGAATACATATCCACTAGTGGATTTGAATTCTTTTGTATCGGAGATCCAATTAGCATCACAATATCTCTCCAAGACTGCGGGATAACTTCCGTAATGTAATCCGTAATTCATAGTATATTTTAAATATCTAAGAACTTGCATCAGTGCTTTCCAATGGGTGTCGTTTGGATTGCTCGTAAAACGACTCAGTTTGTTGATCACACAGGCAATATCCGGACGAGTACAGTTTGTGAGATACATCAAACTGCCAATTATCCGGGAATATTCCAATTGCGATATGGGTTCACCATGATTTTTCGCTAAGTGTTGACTTAGATCCATAGGTGTTTTTACAGTAGAGAGATCGTATGCATTAAATCTTTTCAATACTGACTCTACATAATAGGATTGTGTTAAAACTATCCCATCGGACACCCTGAGAATTTTAATTCTCAATATTACATCTACTAGACCCATATCTTTCATGTCGAAACTATTGGTCAACATTTTCTTAATACTCATGATGATATCATGATTACTTCCCATTATAAGCATGTCGTCTACGTATAGACAGACGATTACATAACTCTCAGGTGTGCTTTTGACATAAATGCATTTGTCACATTCATTTATTCTGAATTCGTTTGACAACATTATTTTGTTAAATTTTTCGTGTCATTGCTTTGGTGCTTGTTTAAGTCCGTACAACGACTTAACAAGTCGACACACCTTTCCCTCAGTTCCAGGAGCTATGAACTCCTCGGGTTGCTCCATGTAGATTTATTCTTCCAACTATCATTTAAGAACGCAGTCTTAACATCCATTTGGTGTATTTCAAGGTCATACAATGCTGCAATGGCTATCAGCACTCGTATGAACGTAATACTTGTCACCGGTGAGTAGGTATCGAAGTAATCAAGGCCTTCCTGTAGCTTGTACCCTTTAGCTACAAGTCTGGCCTTATACTTGTCAATCGATCCATCAGTTTTATACTTGCGTTTTAGTATCCACTTATAACCTAATGGTTTAGTACCAGAAGGAAGGTCTACTAATTCCCAAGTATTGTTATTCATGATGGATTCGATTTCACTATTGACAGCTTCTTTCCACAATGGGTCGTCGGGACCAGAGAGAGCTTCGCTTAGTGTTCTTGGGTTCATTTCTGACATGAATGTCATGAAGTCCGGCCCGAACGATTTCTTAACTCTAGCCCGTTTGCTCCGACATGGCTCTTCGCTTTGATTGTCAATAGCCCTTTTATGACAACTAAGTTCTGGAACATTATCTTTGTTAGAACTTCCGTTGTTATTATTTTGAACGTTTTCCTTCTTATTTGGGAACACGTCTTTAAAAAATATTACATTCCGAGATTCTATGGTTGTACCTATATGAATATCAGGAATGTCCGACTAATGAACTATGAAGCGATATGCACTACTGTTTTGGGCATATCCGACAAATATTGCATCGAACGTTTTAGGTCCTATCTTAACTTGCTTTGGCTTAGGTATTTCGACTTTTGCTAAGCACTCCCACACTTTTAAGTATTTGTACGATGACTCGCGACCTTTGAGAATGTGGTTTGTTGATAATATGGCTCCCCCCCCTCACAAGTTTTAGGGTAAGCTGGAATAACTCAGTTGGTTAGAGTGTGTGACTATTAACCACAAGGTCGGAGGTTCAAGCCCTCTTTCTGCTTGTGCTTTTTTAGGTACTTTTTAGAAACCATTCCATGAAGGAGGGAGTTTCTCGATTACCGCAACAACTTTGAATGACTCGTTCAGCGGCATTCCTTCGGCGTCCAGATCATGCATTATCAGTTGCATGTCTTGGAGCTGAGACGTGACGCTCTTGGAATCCACAAATTTGAAATCCAGAAACCGGTCGACGATGAATTTCTTCAGTCCGGCGTTTTTCGATTTTGTATTTCTTCTTCAGCGATTCCCACAGTAACTTAGTCGTCTCCATTATGCAATATACGTTATATAGCGCATTGTCCAGCTCATTTAAGAACGTAATTGCGGCACAGAAAGTCTCCGTGTGACCACGCATCGCGAGCAGCCTGGCTCCTGGAATTATTTTCCGTAGCGGCTGGCGGGTCTTCACGCAGGAACCGTACAAGGTTCAACTTGGTTAGGTAGAACAGCATCTTCTACTGCCATATTTTGAAGTCGGCTTCGTTGAATTTCTCCGGCTTCTCAGCGTGAGGGACCGCGGTTGGTACATCGTTGATTCCGGCCATATCAGTTTGCCGAATATCGTTTTACGACTGTTGGATTTTTTTGGTCTTGTATCTCCTCGGTATTTGACTTAGTCGATTTACGACCGTCGGATCTTCCGGGAGGTTGCTTTCGGAGAAAGCAAACTGATTGGTTTACGTCGAGGCTAGTGTTTGACACTATCTCCGTAAAACGATATTGCTCCGCTATTGGTGCTCACGAATAGCAGCAATTCGTTCCCAAGATACAACGACGTCGTCTCAGAATAGTATAGCACTTCAAATTCCGAGACCGGCGAACCTTTTCGTAGGCTTTTTGGACTCTCGATGCAGAGGATGGATGAGTGCAAATGCTTTATATTGCAATGCTTGAATGAATGAAATGATCAAGCATAGGGATCTATTTATATTGAGTGAAGAGGTAAGTACCGTTTGATTCAGACAGATCTGGACCGTTCATAACGAAAGGGTATAACCCTTTAAAGGTCTTTTAATCTTGTCCCTTGATCTGAAGAGTTATAACTCTTCATATTCCATCTTGATCTCAGCCGCCAGATTAGAACATTTAATCCGACGCCTCAGATCCTTTCTCCCTCTTCACAGTCAGATTCGAATCTGATGCTCCAGATCACACATATCTTGAACAAATAATTTCTCATTTACCCTTAATCGGTTTGAGCAAATAAATAGTCCAGATTTATCTACGCAAAACATAGATTTTGAAGTCAAACTTGACTTTCAACGATAAATGGTATCGTATCCAACATTAACTAGCCCATCTCTCGACCCAGCTATCTCAATATTATGTGGGGTTGACCTAATGCAGGGGCTGTGTGTGGGTTAGCATACCGTGTGGGACAACACGTGAGTGCAAGGGCTACTTCTACCTTTTCTTTCATTTGCCTGATCTCAATCCAAAGACTTTACTTCGTAATTAAGCCTCCATGCTGATAAACATGTCTTCCAAAGTACTCACTATTCAAATTCTTTACCATTTTGTAGAAGTCTACAATCAAGGTCTGTTGAGGCAATCAACCCTTAAATGATTGGAAGATCATGGTTTTGATGTGTGGGCGAATATTTTTAAGGTTAGAGTGTTTTGTTGTATTTGATGTGTGTGATTGAGTTTGTAGGACTTGGATTGAATCACACATGGTGGACATATCCGAGAGACGAGAGCCGAGGGAGGAGAGCTCCAAGGGCAAGCCGGGAAGTGGACTTCAAGGGCACACGTGAAGGGTGGCATGGAGGCAAGCCAAGGGAAGGCTTGCGTGCGCATCCGAGGAACGATAGTCAGAGGAAGAGGACTTCGAGGGGCGAGCCAAGGGAGCAGACCTGAAGGCATACGTGAAGGAGAAGGTCCGAAGTGGCTGGAGCTGAGCTGGGAGGCAGGGCAGTCGACTGGCCTAGAGGCAGTCGACTGCCAAAACCCACAGAAAGTTTACGGCCTCGGACCAGTCGACTGGCATTTGGGCAGTCGACTGGTATACCCTGAAACTAGCCGTTGGCTAGCAATTAATGCTAGGCCAGTCGACTGGTGCGGGCTGGACAGATTGCTAATCTGTCATGTTCACCTATAAAAGGAGCACGTTTTACACGTGCACGGTACGGTTCCGTAGAGTGTCGAAGTGCTGCTCGTTTATAGAGTGATTCTTGCTTCCTCTCTCGTATTTCTGCATCTGTAAAGAGGAAGATCTTGCTGTAAAGGTTTCTCCACCTCAAGGAGACTTTTCGATAGTGAAAAGTGGTGCTCGCGGCGTGGATCCTTGGACTAGTCACCCATCTGGGTGGATACCAAGTAACCGATAAGTGTTAGCATTGTTTCGAATTTCTTTTGTATATTATTTCCGCTGCGCTAACAATTCTGTAGAGATCCAAGATCCGAAAAAGTGCATTCACCCCCCTTCTGCACGCCATAAACGATCCTTCAGTTGGTATCAGAGCCGGTGCGTTTTGGAAGATCTAACAGTCAACCGGAACAATTGTGATGGCGTTTCAAGAGGGATACTCAACCGCACGACCACCCTTCTTCGACGGGAACGACTTCGCCTATTGGAAAGGTAGGATGCAATACTACCTCATGAATGACTTTGAAAATTGGATAAGTGTTGCAGATGGCTTCGAGGCGCCTGTCGATGAAAGAGGAGACCCAACACCTATGAGATCATGGTCAAAGGAGGTGATGAATGTTGATGCAGTCTGGCCCTGATTGTTGTTTTGGTGTTGACACCGATTTAAGTTTAGGTGCATGATTATTGATTATGATTAAGTCCTGATCGGGGATCAGGCATGGTATGGAAAATCCTAGTCTGGAGGGCTAGGTGTTGGAAAATCCTAACCTGGAGGGTTAGGTGTTGAAAATTCTAGTCTGGGAGGCTAGGTGCTGGAAAATCCTAACCTGGAGGGTTAGGTGTTGAAAAGTCCTAGCTTGGAGGGCTAGGCGTTGGAAAAGTCCTAATTTGGAAAGGTTGGGTGAAAAGTCCTAGCTTGGAGGGCTAGGTGAAAAGTCCTAACTTAGAGGGTTAGGTGCAAATTTCCATCCTGGAGAATTAGGTGAAAAAGTCCTGACTTGGAGGGTCAGGTGCCTAGCTTGGAGGGTTAGGTTGGATGAAGTTCTAACTCGGAAGGGTTGGGTGAAAAGTCCTAGCTTGGAGGGCTAGGTGAAAAGTCCTAGCTTGGAGGGCTAGGTGAAAAGTCCTAACTTGGAGGGTTAGGTGCAAATTCCCAACTTGGAGAGTTAGATTGAAAATCCTTAGCTTGGAGGGCTAAGGTGGATGAAAACTTAGCTTGGAGGGCTAAGTTTACGTCCCTGGATCGGTCTGGTGATCGGTCAGGGATTCTGGCACGCTGCTCCTTCGTGGATCGGTCTGGTGACCGATCCAGAAACGACTGATCAGTCTGGTGACCAATCAGGGAGCACACAGTGAGGTTGGGAACCTACTGTACTGCTCCTGATCGATCCGGTGACCGATCAGGGAGTGTGTGTTTCACCTACTGCTTGGCTCCTGATCGGTCGGGTGACTGATCAGGAAGCGAACAGTTGAGGTTGAGTTCCCTTGCTGATCTGAACCTGATCGGTCTGGAGACCGATCAAGATCACTGTACAGATCGTTCTGGAGAACGATCCAGCGTCGCAGGTTCCTCACTATGATCGATCAGGCTCTAGCCTGATCGGTCTGGTCATGATCTGATCGGTCTGGTGACCGATCAGGAGGCTGCCTGATCGGTCTATTGACCGATCAGGAGGTCTGGACTGCGAAGCTCAGAAATCGCCCAAGAAAGGGGTGGATCGTTCGGGTGATCGATCCACAACCTGGGATCGGTCCGGTGATCGATCCAAGAGAAGTCACAAAGAAATCGCGATTTCTGATTGAGCGTTGGGGATCGATCAGGACGGAGCCTCTCTGATCGGTCTGGTGACCGATCAGGAGTCTCTCTGATCGGTCGAGTGACCGATCACTTTAATTCAAATTGCACTGTTAGACGCTCTGATCGCGTCTGACCACATTGGATTCGCTGCTGTTCATCTCTGATATTTGATTTACTGCGTGATTTGCTGCTCTAATAGTCTGATTAAGTTACAGGTGACAGGGGAGGATTCAAACACTCAAGGAGAAGTCAAAGAGGGCTTTCCTTGGAGCAGGTTTGTCCCTTTCTCAACTCAGGTTGCAACGGCTGGAGCTGCAGGACTGAAGCCGCTGACTGAAGCTTGGCTGAGGGAGCTCAGGAAGTTCAGTTAGAGTTCAGTGTAGCTGGCGTTGGCAGTGAGGCAGCTGGAGGCTACTGGAGATGAGGTCACTTGTTGCTTAGTGGAGAAACAAAAGGAACGAGAGATAGCTTCGGTGAAGAATTGAAATTTTTCGACAGTTTTACAGCTTGAGTTCTTGAGTTCCAGTGCTTTGAGTTCTCCACATTAAGCTTGCTGTTCTCGAGATTTCCATCATTCTGAGCAAGCGAACGAGAAGCAATCATCCTTTACTTGAGCCTTGAAGGAGGGAACAAGAAGCTTGGAGTCCGACAGTGGGAAGACACGAAGAAGGGTTCTTGCGTGAGATCGCCACTGGGTGGAGCTCAGGGAAGCTTGCTGTGTTCTTGTCCTTGCCGAGGGTTTGAGTAAGATCCTTCTTGTTGTTTCATTAAGCTTAAACACTTATCTGTGATTGAAACGCTGTGGAGAGGTTTCTCCACCGAGAAGGAGGTTGCTTTATATCCGGTGATCACCGGGGCTTGATCTGCCGACGATCAAGGGATCGCCCACCTTAAGGGCACGCCAAGGAGTAGGGGCAAGTTATCCCCGAACCTTGTAAACCCTCTTGTTAGCGATCTTGATAGCTGTCGTTGTTAGCTTTCATCTCTGTTTTTAGTTTACTGCATTGCTTTGTTTTTCCTTTGCTTCTTCCGCTGTGCTACTGATAGCTTAAGTGCAGAAAACTTGCTAAGTTCTTCAAAGAGAAAGTGTTGGCTATATTCACCCCCCCTCTCTAGCCATCTCGTTCCCAACAATGAAGAGGGCGCAATCTAATGCCAAGGCCACCACCACACTGCAATGCGGGCTCTCGAAGGAGCAACTGAACAAAGTGGGGCCTTTCAAGAGCGCCAAGGAATTATGGGACAAGTTGGTCGAATTGAACGAGGGGTCAAACGAGTCCAGAAGAGCCAAGAAGGACTTGTTAGTGGCCCAACTGCAATCCCTTTCCATGAAGAGCAACGACACCGTCAACTAGCTACATGGAAGGGTGAAAGAGGTGATCAATGAGCTCCATGTGATTGGAGAGAAGATCGAAAACCGGGTCATCGTCAGGTATGTTTTACAAGCCTTCCCGAGAACCACCTTGTGGGCATCCATGGTTGATGCATACAAGGCATCGAGGGATTTGTCAATTATTAAATTAGACAATCTTTTCTGTGAATTTGAGTTACACGAGCAAGCTAATGTCTCGGCAAAAGAGAAAGGTATTGCTTTTATTGCAGGAAATGAGAAGAAGAAGAGGAAGGAGAAGAAGAAGGTGGTTTATTCATCATCATCAGACTCAGAAGAATCCAGCGCCTCTATGGATAGTGACCAAGAGGCGTTCATGGTAAGAAAATTTCGTAGAGCATTCAAAAGTTTATCTAACAAATCCTATGCTAGGAAAGGGGCCAAAGGTAAGGGCAAGGCCAAGGACATAATATGCTACAACTGCCATCAAGAGGGACACATGAAGAATGAGTGCCCTAAATTGAAGAAAAGGGTTGACAAGAAGGAAGAGAAGAAGAAGAGTGACAAGAAGAAATCAAAGGGAAAGGAGAAGGGTGCCACCAACCTTAAAGCAACTTGGGATCATCCATCATCCTCAGAGGAAGAAGAAGAGCAAGTCTCCCACTTTGCTCTTATGGCACAAGATCACTCGGACTCTTCAGACGATGAACGAAGCTCAAGTAGTGAAGATGAGAGCTCCTCCACTTCGTCATCAGAGTCAGAAGCTTCGGTAAGTGAGGTATACCTCTTACCCTCCTTCACTTTGGTAAAGATAATTTCTAGCACAAATATGGACTTAGCTAAGGCTAGAATTAAAGTTAAGGAGCTAAAAGAACAAATTGTCATGCTTAGAGTAGAAGCTATTGAACTTAAAGATTTGCATGCTAATTCTACCACTCCACATACTTCACACCTTGAAAATGAAAATAGGGAATTAAGGAAACAGGTAGATGACATCACAAAGGCCCTTAGGAAATTTCAAGTAGGATCAAGTAACCTAGATATGATCATAAACAGTCAAAGGGCTGTGTATAACAAAGCCGGGTTGGGTTATATGCTTAAGACAAAGGAGGTAGCCTTTGTCTTACTTATCGGTAGGATTGGTGCATCTAGGAGACTAGGGGCTAGGGGAACGACAAAGAAGGCATGTGTACCTAAGAGATTTCTAAATAATGCTTATGGATCAAAGATATGGGTACCAAAAGAGTATATTTTCCGTGTTATTTAGGTAAAGGTGAAGGAGGCCCCAACTATGTGGATAGTAGATAGTTGATGCTCAAGACACATGACCGGGGATGTGAGCAAGTTCACCACTATTAGCTACCTAAGAGAAGGGACGGTCTCCTTTGGGAATAGTGGAAAGTTGAGGATCATTGGTAGGGGCACAATTGAGGTATCCCCCACCATTTCTATACATAAGGTATTTCTAATCAAAGACATGAGGTTTAATTTATTAAGTGTAAGTCAATTATGTAATGTCGATTTTAAAGTAGAATTTCATGCTAGAAAATGCATCATTAGACATAATGAATCAAATGCTATCATATTAGAAGGGTTTAGAGAGACAAATCTATATTATCTTGATCTATCTTATGCTACTAACAATGTTGTTGAGTGTCTCATGTCTAAAGAAGAAGAAGGATGGTTGTGGCACCGAAGACTTGGACACGTCAACATGAGGAGCATTGCAAGAGTGGCCAAGGAAGAGTTGGTGAAGGGACTACCAATAATCAAGTATGAGAAGACTAAGTTGTGTGATGCATGCCAAGAGGGTAAGCAATCAAAAGCATCACACAAAGGTAAAACTCTAACCACTGCTTCCTTGCCTTTAGAACTTTTGCACATAGATTTATTTGATTGCCATAGTACTCCCTCACTTGTGGGGAGTAAATATTGCCTAGTGATAGTAGATGATTTTTTTAGGTTTACATGAGTTTATTTCTTGAAACATAAGGATGATACCCTAGAGATTTTTATAGGATTTAGTAAAAGGGTAGAAAACGAAAAACATACCAAAATAAATCGAATTAGGAGTGACCATGGTGGGGAGTTCCAAAACGTAAGTTTCACACAATTTTGTGTTGAAAATGGGTACACGCATGAATTTTCATGCCCAAGGACTCCTCAACAAAATGGAGTAGTTGAGAGGAGAAACTGAGCCCTACAAGAAGATGCTAGGACTATGCTTAATGCATACTCTCTTCTTAGCTATTTTTGGGCCGAAGCGGTTAACACCGCTTGCTATATTCAAAACCGGATATTGGTACATAGGTTTCTAGGAAAAACACCCTTTAAATTGTGGAATGGAAGGGTACCTCAAGTTCACTATTTTAGAGTTTTTGGATGTAAAGTCTACACCTTAAATACCAAGGATGACCTAAGGAAATTTGAGTCAAAAGCCGATGAAGAAATTCTAGTAGGGTACTCATTGACTAGTAGGGGTTATAGAGTGTACAACAAGAGGACAAAAATGATTGAGAAGTCCTCAAATGTCAAATTTGATGAAACGACTAGTACCTACCCTAGAAAGGCTTCAATTGATAAGGATATAGAAGAGGTCCAACCCCTTGCCCAAAGAATCCAAGACTTACATTTGGAGGGCAATGATCAAGGGGGAGTAAGAAGTACCCTAGAGGATGATGAAGGAGTAAATGAACCCACAACCTCTAGGCCCTTGAGACATCACCATGATCACCCCATTGACCAAATAGTGGGTGATGTCACTCAAGGAGTAAGGACTAGGTCTTTCTTTAGGGATCAAACTAGTCAAATAGCTCTAATCTCCCAATTAGAACCCAAATCCATTGATGAAGCATTGGGAGATGTTGATTGGGTTTTAGCCATGCAAGAAGAGCTAAATCAATTTGAGAGGAGTGAAGTTTGGGAGTTAGTTCCTAGACCCACTGATTGTACCATTGTAACCACTAGATGGGTCTTTAGGAACAAACTAGATGACCAAGGTAAAATCACTAGGAACAAGGCTAGATTGGTAGCTAGGGGGTTTAACCAAGTTGAGGGACTAGATTATGATGAGACTTATGCCCCCGTAGCTAGGTTAGAATCAATTAGAATTCTACTAGCCTATGCCGCTCACATGGGTTTCACACTCCACCAAATGGATGTGAAGTCGGCATTCCTTAATGAGATTATTAAGGAAGAGGTCTATGTAAAACAACCCCCCGGGTTTGAGGACCCTAACTATCCAAGACACGTTTACAAATTAAGAAAAGCCTTATATGGATTGAAACAAACTCCCCGGTCTTGGTATGAAAGACTTTCTTCATTTTTAGTGTCTAAGTGGTTTAGGAGAGGAACAATTGACCCTACATTGTTCCTAAAATCTAAGGATAAGGACATATTTGTTGCCCAAGTCTATGTAGACGATATCATTTTTGGGTCAACAAATAATGACTTCCTACAAGAATTCATCAAGTGTATGGAAGATGAATTTGAGATGAGTCTTGTAGGAGAGTTAACCTTCTTCTTAGGCCTTCAAGTTAAGCAAACTAATGAAGGTACACATGTCTTTCAAACCAAATATGCTAAGGAGATGTTAAAGAAATTTGGTTTAGAAAATGCTAAAGTAGCATCTACACCCATATGAACCAATGTGAAAATGGATAGTGACATTGAAGGAAAAATGGTAGACTCTAAACAATATAGGAGCATGATTGATAGCCTCCTATACCTAACCGCTAGTAGACCCGACATACTTTTTGCGGTAGGTATGTGTGCAAGGTACCAATCTTGTGCCAAAGAGTCCCATTTGGTTGTAGTTAAGAGGATCTTAAGATATGTGAAAGGGACCCCTAATGTCGGACTTTGGTATCCTAGAACCCCTAGTGTTGAATTAATTGGATACACCGACTCGGACTATGCGGGTTGTAAGTTAGATAGGAAGAGCACAAGTGGAGGGTGTCAATTTCTTGGGTCTTCCTTAGTTAGTTGGAGTAGTAGGAAACAACCATGTGTTACCCTATCAACAACAGAAGCGGAATATATGGCAATGGGTGAGTGTGTTTCCCAACTCCTTTGGATCATGCACACCTTAGAGGATTATGAGTTACATTACACCAAGGTCAAAGTCTTGTGTGATAATGTAAGTACAATCAACCTAACCAAAAATCTGGTTCACCATTCTAGGACAAAACACATTGAAGTGAAACATCATTTCATTAGAGACCATGTGGCAAGGGAGATATAGAGCTACACTATGTTGAATCAAAGTCGAACCAGCCGACATATTTACCAAGCCTCTTTCCGAATCGGAGTTTACATCCTTAAGAAGAAGCCTTGGAATGTGTTTCGTGGAAGTATAGGGTGAACTTGGAGATATTAGCTTTGAAAAAGGGTGCTTGATCCATTAGGGTGATACATTTGGCTCACTTGTGCTTGTGACACATTGTTGAACCATTAAAAGTATCAATATATGAAAACTAGACCAACTATGGGGAAGACAAGTGTTTAATCAATGGACATTTTGCTCAAAGATCATAGTTGGACATTTTAAACATTGGAAAACCATTTCATGCTCTACATACTTTGCCATGTTTTTGTAAGCCATATGATTGCAAAATTGGTTTCAAGTTTGATACAAAATGTAGTGATTTTCAAAGTTTTTGGATTTTTATCAAAAGTCATTCATGTTTGAAATTTTATATGGATTAATATTTTTCACTGATAGAGTATAACATTTCAAACATGTATGCAAAATTTTACAATTTTTGGAATTTTCTGGAAGTTTCTGAAATTCGGCAGAAAACTTGAAAAATCATACTGATAGCGTATTAGTCGATTGGCACGCCTGTTTTCAGCCACTGTGAGAAATTTCTGAAATTCAATATTCTCACTTTTGATGCCCTAGGGTTTGGTTGCTTGAGGTAATCATTTTGATGGTGTCAAAGGGGGGGAATGGGTGGGTTTAAGTTAGAATTTTAATTTAAAATGGATAGTTTAAGGTTTTCTTTCTAACTTAGACATTGAATGATTAAAAATGGAGAAGACATGGATTAAGGGGGAGGTACCTCTTAAGTTCTGATATGTCTTAGATTTTTAACATATTGCTGTTGTTAAGTGGAAACTTAACTTGGATTTATATTAAAATTGAAAATGGGGAGAAGACATAGATTAAGGGGGAGGTTACCTCTTAGGGTTACTATGTCTCATGCTTTTTCAATTGTTATCTATTGTTATTGTTATTGTTATTGTGGCTGTTATTTATCTCTAACTTAAACAGATTGCCACTTGTCAAAAAGGGGGAGATTGTTGAGGCAATCGACCCTTAAATGATTGGAAGATCATGATTTTGATGTGTGGGCGAATATGTTTATGGTTAGAGTGTTTTGTTGTATTTGATGTGTGTGATTGAGTTTGCAGGACTTGGATTGAATCACACATGGTGGACATATCCGAGAGACGAGAGCCGAGGGAGGAGAGCTCCAAGGGCAAGCCGGGAAGTGGACTTCAAGGGCACACGTGAAGGGTGGCATGGAGGCAAGCCAAGGGAAGGCTTGCGTGCGCATCCGAGGGACGATAGTCAGAGGAAGAGGACTTCAAGGGGCAAGCCAAGGGAGCAGACCTGAAGACATACGTAAAGGAGTAGGTCCGAAGTGTCTGGAGCTGAGCTGGGAGGCAGGGCAGTCGACTGGCCCAGAGGCAGTCGACTGCCAAAACCCACAGAAAGTTTACGACCTCGGACCAGTCGACTGGCATTTGGGCATTCGACTGGTATACCCCGAAACTAGCCGTTGGCTAGCAATTAATGCTAGGTCAGTCGACTGGCATTTGGGCAATCGACTAGTGCGTGCTGGACAGATTGCGAATCTGTCCTGTTCACCTATAAAAGGAGCACATTTTACACGTGCACGGTACGGTTCCGTACAGTGTCGAAGTGTTGTTCGTTTATAGAGTGATTCTTGCTTCCTCTCTCGTATTTCTGCATCTTAAAGAGGAAGATCTTGCTGTAAAGGTTTCTCCACCTCAAGGAGACTTTTCGATAGTGAAAAGTGGTACTCGCGGCGTGGATCCTTGGACTAGTCACTCATCTGGGTGGATACCAAGTAATCGATAAGTGTTAGCATTGTTTCGAATTTCTTTTGCATATTATTTCCGCTGCGCTAACAATTCTGTAGAGATCCAAGATCCGAAAAAGTGCATTCACCCCCCCTCTGCACGCCATAAACGA
>JAGFNQ010000355.1:0-16503 GCA_024364735.1 Boesenbergia rotunda | reverse complement strand
GAGGACGTAAGCTATCTTGTCCTCTTGAGGAAGGAAAAGGATGGCAAGTGCAATGGCCACCAGATGGGCAAGTTCACCTGAAAGTGAAGGGTTTTGATATCTATATTGAAATGTTTCGAATTTGGATAAGACTGACTGATACAGTGGTAGTGTGATGGGAAAGAGATATGAACATTTCAAGGGTACATATTCAGAAGCCATTAGAAATTACTGCTTAGTTTTTTAGCTAGCTTGTTCAATTTAATTCTGAGAATGGATTTATTACAGCAGCTTGGTCCATTGAGATTTGTTCTAGAAGGGAAGGATAGGAATGATGGATCATCAAAGTATAATCCACGATAATAATGATGGAGATAAAATATCTATGTCCTGTAAAATTAATATAAGTGTTAAAGGAAATATATCAGGAGATTTTTCGATGGAGCTTTTTTCGACACGCAAATCAGGAATCTTATCTTTTTCGAAAGACAATGAAGAATCAAGTTTACTATCATTTTGGAAAACTTACTCTTTTATTTGGATGTCGAGACATCTTATATACCTGAGGTTTTTATCAAATGTGTCTCCACGTTCTCCTCCACGTTCCTTAATCATCGGTTATTTGATAGATATCCTATCTTTTGGTAACGGTCACTACGATCATTAAAACCTTAATTACCGTGCGTTTGCGGAAAATAATTATCCAATGATTTTCCTGTAATGGAAGAAAGAACGGATACTTGAAATCGGACTTTCTGATTCATATGTTGATCTTTGAGCTCCACTCTCTCGAGTTAATCTCGGAGTCTCATCTCCCGAGCTGACCTCGGGATCTTCATCTATTTTTTTAAAATAGACTCGAGAGTTCGATTCCCGGTCTGACCTTGAAAATTTTCTTTCATTCTCCCGAAGTAATCTCGGGAGCTCAATTGCCGATCTGATCTCGGATCTCTAATTCAATGGATCATCTCATATAATTTTTCTGTATTACGTGTCCATCCTGAAATACTCACTCCTATCAAAGTTTATGAAAAAGTTGAAGTAACTTAATCAAAGTCAAGAAAAAAAAAACTAGGTCTTTGGCAGCCAATATCAACAAAGAAATTGAATGAACTTTATACGGTGGGAACATAACTCACAACAAAAGAAGTACAAGAGTTTTTTTTAATTAGAGATCGAGACAGGTGGAAAAGCCAACTACATGTATATTTCGGCCATCCTTTTCGACGTCATTCGCACTAGCATTAGATTATTATCTTATTAGATTAGAGGAATTTAATTGGTTTTTTATATTGGACACGATAGTCTTAGCTTTCTGGGTACAAACTATTGCTTTAGTTAAAAGTTTCAACTTTATTAATCCGAACCCATTTAAGTGATAGGAATAATAGCTGACCTGACACTTGCAGAGGAGGATGTGATCGTGACGATGATTAGGAGATGGATAGGGATGTGTATGGCATTAGAAATTAATTTTCTACGTGTATTAAAAATGGTCAATGATCAAATTAAGGTGGAGATTAAAGTTAAAATAGGTCAATAAGATCATCCTCTTCATTCGACATATTAGAGACGAGCCGACTGAATATTTCTGCCAACCGGATGCTCCTGCAGACAGATATTAAACCCCACTGAATGGATATTTCTGCCGATTAGATATTCTTGCCGTAGGACGCTCTCACCGACCGGACATTCAACTCCAATAGCCGGGTATTTTCACTGATCGAATACTCCTGTCGATAGGACACTTGGCTCATGTCTCCTGGCCCTGTCGATCCGATGCTCCTTCACTTAACATGCATCTCTTTTGACCTTGTCGATCCGACGCTCCTTCACTTAACTAGCCCATCTCTCGGCCCAGCTATCTCAATATTATGTGGGTTGACCTAATGCAGGGGTTGTGTGTGGGTTAGCATATCGTGTGAGACAACACGTGGGCTGGAGCAACATGTGGATCAACTGGTGCAACATGAGAGATAGTACGTGGGTTGTCAGAACGTGTAGAACTATATAGTTGACATAGCATAATCCCACACGATCTTCTACAAATACAGAATGTAGGTGACATCACCATATGATGCGGCGGAGATACGATAATGTGACTATTATATTTGAGATGTGTCTTAAGCCAATCGCCTTAGATAATATAGTATTTATTGAATAAATAAAATCACTATTTTAGTGCATATTCTCTATATATATGATTTGATCTCAAACTCAATTAACGAGATCCACAATACAATGAATAACATGAGAAAATTATGGTTGGATCACAATTAATGAGTATCTCTTCATATGTAATTATGTACGTATTAAAATATTTCTTAGTGAATGAATTGATAAGACTGCTAGATTGGACATCATCGATTCTATAAGACTAGTATATAAGACTCCTTGATTTATCCAAGCAATTGATCATGACTGATTGGAATTATTGGAATGTTAATAGTTAACATATAGATGTTGGTTAAGGGTAACTAGTTCATTGGATGTGACATACTCTGAGATTTTATGTGGTTCTATACATGTCTATGGAGATCTCATTACAGCTCGAGTGTAAGTTTCCGTAGACTTAAGATATTTAAGTCATCTTAGTCATGGAGACTTTTACTTTGACATCTTAAACAAGCATCTTCTCCAAGGTGTAACCCTGGAATGATTAGATATAAGTTGAAGTACCCAAAGGTGATTGAGTAGCTCACAGAGAATTTACTACTCCTTTGATTAGGAGATGTATATCCTATGACCACTTATCAAAATTATAACTCGTAAGTCTCTGGTAAAAGCAGAACATATTGAGGATCAGCCTCAATCCATCAATGGATAAGGATAAATCTTATTGATAAGAATATTTTGTTCATCTTATGGATAAGAATTATTTAATGGATAAGGATGACAACATGGTAAGAGATAGAAATAAATGTATGGTAGGGAGTATTTCTCTCATTCAATGGATAAGAATGACACTTTTCTATGACTAGGATTTATTTTTATTGAACGGTTTAGATTGCATGGTGAGTACTATAAATACTCTCACCTGTATTTAGTTTTTTGTTCATCAAATAAAATATCAATTTGTGAGTCAAAAGTGTGATTTGTTCTTTTTCTTCTTTGTCTTAAAATTGTGAGTGATCTAGAAAAGTGTTATAGTGTCTTTATTGTGGGTGTAATACAAATAATTTATTTGCTTATTTGGTGGTCTAATTTTCAACAATTGATATTAGAGCTAGGCCGATCAGAGATTGTTCTTCATGAAGCTATCTTGAATTGTGAGGAGTTTTATACTTTACAGGGTTGTTAATCAAACTTGTTTGGTATAATCAAAGCCTTTTCGGTGCGATGGGTGACCTTCAAGTAGTACGAGGAATCAAGAAGCTCAACAATAAAAACTACAACATGTAGACAACATGCATGGAGTCTTACCTACAAGGTTAAGATCTTTAGGAGGTTGTCAGTGGTAGTGAAGCTGCACAGCTGGCAGAAGATACCAATGACATCTTGCTAAAATGGAAATTAAGATAGGTAAAGCAATGTTTGCTTTGAAAATCACAATTGAAGAAGAAATGTTGAAGCACATCCGAGATGTCAAAACACCAAAGGAAGTGTGGGATATCTTTGCTATATTTTTTTCAAAGAAGAATGATGCAAGACTGCAACTTCTGGAGAACGAGATGTTGTCAATAGCGCAACGTGACAAGACGATTGCCCAATACTTCCACGAGGTGAAATTGATATGTCGTGAAATTTCAGAGTTAGATCCAAAAGCTCCTATTAGAGAATCAAGAATAAAGAGAATAATTATTCATGATTTGAGACCAGAATTTCGAGGGTTTGTTGCTGCTATACAAGGATGGCCAACACAACTATCATTTCTTGAATTTGAAATTTTACTTGTAGGTCAAGAAGCTCTGGCTAAGCAAATGGGAGGAGTCTCACTAAAGATGTTAAATCCGACATTTTTTATTCTACTCCAGAAAATTTTTCAGAAAACCCCCTAGGGTGTACGGGCTCTTACACAGAAATTTAAGGAGTTGAATGGAATAAAACTAAACCTTAAAGGGGCTGTTTGCGAGAATGTTCAAATATAGGGGTGTTCATGCGATTAGGCTGAAAATGGCTGGACCAAAATACAAAATGACAGCGAATAAAAGGTCGGCTAGGGCTCGATTCCGCCGCAACTTCTTCTTCTCCTCTGTCGATCGAGAGCCGACCTCCACTGTTGCCCGTCTCTCGCGAACCCTAGCCGCAGGCGATTTTCCCACACGCGCCGACGACCGCTCCCCTGATCTCGACTGGTGACCGGCGATCACACGCTCTCCCATCTTCTGTTCTCGTCGGCGTCGGACCACACTTGGGATCGCCGCAAGTCAAGGGAAGTACCTAGCCCTAGTTCCTCTTTTCCAATCGCAACCTCCTGTTGGGTTTTTGAAGGCGTGTTGGTCAGATTGGAGCAGCTAGCTGGGTCAGAGAACTAGGATTCTGGTAAGGTTTCTTTCCTTGATGAGAAGCTTGGTTCGAATTGATGGTTGGCTTGTTTATTCTGAGCGGTGTTGCAAGGAAATTGATTAGTGTGATGGCAGGTCTAAATTGATTGGGGTTTTGTGGTTTCCTCTCGGTTTCAAATCTCCAGCTAATTGTGAGCTCTGAACGTGGAGATTTTCTTAAGATTCTGGTGCCTAGAATGCTTCTGATTTGGAGCTGGGAAAGGGGTTGCTTCGGATCTTCAGAGATCTGAGGTAAGAGCTGTGAAATGGGTTGTGATTTGAATTGTTGTAGCAACTCCTTAATCTTGGATTAACGGCTAAAGCTGGGATGTTTGTTTCTGGATGATTTATGCCAACTCCCTGTGCGAACAGGAGCTCTTGTCGTGGAGGGTTGCTCAGGCTCCAGGTAAGGGATGGATTATTGGGTTTATTATTGTACTTTGGATTCGGAGCTTAATTTCCTCTAGCTGTGTTGATTAGATTAGCAGGGGTTGGATGTTAGAATCAGATTAAGTCCTCTCTGTTTCTTTGATTAGGCTAATTAGATGATAACAATAATGAAGATTAAATCCTTTGAATCCATCTCGATCTGCAAACCTTGACTTGGGTTAGTTTAGGATTGAACCTAATCTTGATAAGGTTGAATTGGGAATAAACTTAATGTTAATTACGATGAGTAATTAGAAACCTTCCATTTAATTAGGGGTAATTAAATGGAAAGGAAGTGATTAGGTTATCCCTAATATGAGTTAGGGATTTGTTAGCTAGCTGCTATCTTTGTAATAGCTAATCAAATGCATCCTTGATACAGGAGTTTGATCGGATTATTGACGGGTGGTTCTTCCGGCTTGATACGGACTTATACACTCTTGGAGGCGGGTACCCTTTGACTTATCTTTTAGATATTGTCATATTGCTATGCATGGTTGGTTATAGATAGCAGTAAGATTATACGCTAGCCTTGTTTATTATGCCTGTCCTGGATACTTGTTAGTTATCCCTGAGTTATTATGCCTGTTCTGGATACTTATTAGTTATCCCTGGGTTATTATGCCTATCCTGGATACTTGTTAGTTATCCCTGAGTTATCATGACTGTTCTGGATACTTGTTATTTATCCCTGGTTATTATGTCTATTCTGGATACTTGTTGGTTATCCCTGTTTATTATGCCTGTCCTGGATACCTGTGGTTTATCCCTGAGTTATTATGCTGTTAGTTCCATACAGTATCAGGTAGTGTCATATCTATATGTATGCTTAGAGATCGTGATGTATCTCCTGCCTTTGATCTTGAGGGATCTGTAGTTTTCGGCCAGTATACCTTGTAGGTTACCTGTATTTCCTGTTATAGGATTTCAGACTGAGACCTAGTATACTGAGGACTTAGGAGGGAGGTATGTGTATCTATCATACACCATCCTTGCATTGTTGCATGCCGGCGATCAGCGACTCCCTTGTGGTTGAGCCTAATCGTCTTCCGGCACATGATATGCACACACGGCCACTCATGGGTTAGTGGATACCGCTGGGTGTGTGCATTTGCTCTGTATTGCTCCGCTCGTCCGCTCAGGGGTAGTGGTTTCGGAGCGTGGTAGCAAGCAGGGATCCCTTCTCTACCCATAGACCAGAGAAGATGAGAGAGATATCTCCCCCATATATACATGGGGCGGAGCGATAGCTCCACCAGCATCCTGTCCTCTCGGTCACTCAGGAGCAGTGATGGCAGAGTACGGACAGTGTCACAGCTCTACCCACTCGGCCGACACAGTATCGCCTGTCTCGGTGGCTTGACTGGAGTTAGGGGGTCACCATGGCATTGCACCATGTGCATATTTTGCATCGTGCATTGTTTGCTGCACTTGATTGCTGCACTTGTTTGACATGCATATTCAGGAGACTTGTTATCTGAGATTATATGTCTATTGATATTCCCTTGGTACTTATTATCCTCTTTTCAGGTTAGATGGATTCGGGTATGTATCTTTATTCAGTATCTTCGGTATACCCTTTCCTATTGTTCATATGAGGTTGTATCAGTGTAGACTTCTATTGTTATTATAACATACTATGCATATCTACTGGGTATTCGCTGAGTTTATGGACTCACACCGTTGTCATATGTTTTTATTTCAGGTTGAGATACTTGGAGTCGCCAGAAGAGCCCAGCAGCCAGTCCCTACCCATCGCGACGGCATAGTTTCGTTTTGTACTTAGTAGTGTCTAGTTGTATATTTACCTATTGGACTTGTATATGTCTTGGGAGTGTTGTCGTGTGCCCTAAGGGGTTTTTGTATTGGTTGTTTCGTCGTAAGTCGGACCGGTCCGCAGTCAGGTATGAGTTACTTAGTTGTCTTGTGTTTTTATGTTGTGTTTATCTATTTTGGAGGCCTGAGGCCCAATTAAACTGCGTGGTGATGTTATATAGGTTATGTGTATGTGTAAATTGTTCGCCGGTCAGGGGAGGTGCTGTCCGATTTTATATTGGACCAGCGGCTCCTGGGTCTCGGGGCGTGACAAAAGATGAGGAGGAACCGCTTTACACCAACAAAAGTAAGGGCAGCTTCAAGCAGCACATTGGTGGTGGATCAAAAGAAGATGGCGACAAAGTGAAAAGTTATCAAGGAAATAGAGACTCTCATCCAGGGGGAGCCCCAAAGAATTTTAGTGATCGTAGAAAGTTTGTTGGTGAGTGCTACAATTGTAGAAAGGTGGGCCACATGACAAAATATTATTGGTTCAAGAAAAAGCTTGTTCAAAGTAATACTGCTACTTCCGGTTCTAAGGAAAATAGCGAAGACGACTGGGATGCCGAAGCTTTGATGGCTACGGAACAAAGGGAAATAGCTTTCACAATAACGCCGGAACATATTGATTTCAAAAATAATTGGATCGTAGGTTCAGGCTGCTCAAATCACATGACAGGTGACAAAGAAAAGTTGCAAAACTTATTTGAATACTAGAGAGCTTGTATGGTGGTTACAGCCGACAACTCAAGGTTACCAATATTTCATATTGGTAAGACAGTAATTTTGCCTCGATATATTTCTAACCAAGTGTTTCTTCAAGATGTCTATCATGTCCCAGCAATGAAGAAGTATTTGTGTTGAATACCGAAAAGTTAGGGGGTTAAACGGAAAAATTCGAAAGGCCTTGTTGGGATTAACCAAATTTAGAGGGTCTTTTTGTAAAAAGTCAAAACATTAATAAAATCCCTAAATTCCCTCATTAATCCCTCTCCTTCTCGATTTTTCTCTACCTCGACGCCGAATCTAAGCCGCACGCTAGCGGTTTCACCCCGACGCCGCACATCCCCTCACTTTTTCTCCTTCCTTGGGCGAGAACTCCTTCTCCTCCCTCATGCAAAGCCGATCGCTGATCTTCTTCCTCATCCCTTCACGTTACGCATCTCTTCTTGCTTGAGCGAAGCCGGTGATCTTCCTTGCGGTTCACTTCTTGTCTCGGTTGCTTGCTCCAATTCCCTCTACCATCAAGGTAAGGATTTGTTCTTAGGTTTGCCTCCTACATTGTGTAGGACCGGTGCCGTCGATAGAGGGGGGGTGAATATCGAACGTGAAAATTACTCGCAGAAACTTCGTAGAAAAACTTGGATCGTTCTGAACTTAGAACATTAGTAGCACAGCGGAAAAGTAAATAAAAGAAATAAAGCAAGACAGTGACACAGCGGGATTTTTACTTGGTTCCCGACCCCCCAGGGTCAGTACATCCAAGGCCTATGCACGGGAACGCCCGTCCACTATTGGTCTCCTTCCCGGACTTTCCGGAGGCAGAGAAACCCGACTTACAGTGCAAGATTACAATCAAAAGGATAAATTAACTGAATGCGTAATAGTAAAATCAAACCGAACAAACAAAATCTGAAACTCGGCCGATCTGGACCTCCGAAGTACCGCGCACTTCCTCCTGGAGCCTCCCGGTCGTAGAACCTTGTCTTTAGCGCGTTGTCGTCGGTCAGAAAGATCAGAATGGTACTTGGCAGTTGTTGTTGAAGCAGAGGGGTCGAAGCCCCTTATATAGGCCGCCTGGGGGTGCCCTGGACGCTGGGGGCGCCCCGTTAAACCCGGTCAAACCTTATCCCCGCGTCTACCTCGCCGCAGGTGATAAGATCTTTGACCAGGGTGCCCCTGACCTCCCGGGCACCCTCATGAAGGCTTATCTGTGTTTCTGACACGAAACAGCAAACACTGCTTTGAATTCGGGCGCCCCAGACGCTCCGGGCGCCCCGCTTGACACCTATTCTGCATACACACCAAACTGCCACTTTTTAGCTTTGTCTGGGGGCGCCCCCACTGTTGGGGGCGCCCTGGTTGCATGGGGGCGCCCTGCTTCAAGGCTGGCAGCACACTATTTTGCCTGGTTACCTGCTTTGTCTCCGGTTCTTGATACCTGCAAGATACACAAACACAAAGCAAATGTACATACAATATTAGCCTTAAGGACTTGGTTCGGACTTCGAATTTCCACGAAACCCTAGGTCGAACCGGCACAAGTTCCCATCCCCCGAGAATGCGCCTTTCACCTACTCCTTTCAGGAGACGGTTGCCACCCAGTCCTTCGGGTGGACTTTTGCTTAGCTTCCGATACCTCCGGACCTCGAGACGCCCAAACCCTGACCTGTCTCTACTCCTGTCCTTAGTCATCGCTCAGCTAAGTTGCTCAGTCCCTTGGACCAAGACTTCATTACCTAGCAATCCTTCGCCAGGTGCCTAGCAGTCCTTCGCTAGGTCTTCTATGCCTAGCAACCCTTCGCTAGGTGCCTAGCAACCCTTCGCTAGGTCTTAGGGTTTCGATGCCTAGCAGCCCTTCGCTAGATGCCCAACGGCCCTTCGTTAGGTCTTAGGGTTTCGATACCTAGCAGCCCTTCGCTAGGTGCCCAGCAGCCCTTCGCCAGGTGCCTAGCAGTCCTTCGCTAGGTCTTCTATGCCTAGCAACCCTTCGCTAGGTGCCTAGCAGCCCTTCGCTAGGTCTTAGGGTTTCGATGCCTAGCAGCCCTTCGCTAGATGCCCAACGGCCCTTCGTTAGGTCTTAGGGTTTCGATACCTAGCAGCCCTTCGCTAGGTGCCCAGCAGCCCTTCGCCAGGATTTAGAGTTTCGATACCTAGCAGCCCTTCGCTAGGTGCCCAGCAGCCCTTCGCCAGGACTTGGTGCCCAGTTTCACTCACCAGGTCTTAGGGTTTCTTCCACTTTGGTTACTTCTCTCTTACTCCCCTTTGTCTGTTCAATGTATCACTGACTTAAGTGTATTGTCAAACATTAAAATACTTAAAGAGGAACATCATTGATGCAACTTGCACTAACATATTGTTCGATTGAGGGGTTTTCCGATCATTGCCCTATTTTCCTATCACTGCCCTATTTTGGACTACTTTCCCTTGATAGAAAATTTGGTTCAAATTGAGTTTTTTGTCTAGGTTTTGGATCAGAGTACTGTAATTGTAGTTTGGAATTTGGTTGTGGCAAGTGGTTGATCTTGCGATGTCACTGCCGTGAGCTATGCATGTTGGTTTAGAGGGATAGTTGGGTAAATAATATGGTATTATGGTTTTGAATGTTTCCTTTGAGCTATTCCAAGTTCTGCCCTATGTTTGGTGTGCGTCGTGAGTTGTTTGGCTTGAAGATTTTGCTATTGGATTTAATTGGTTTGGGTTACCGTGAGCTTAGCCTGAGGTTGGTATTGGGAGTTTAATTATATGATATTTGAGCCTGTAAATTGGATTTGTTTGGTAATGAATTAATGGATGTAATTAAATGGATTTGTTTGAAATGAATCTAATTATGTGTTGTAATTAGTTAGCTATTTTAACTACTTGTATAAATGGCTAAATTTAGTCCTTGACACAGGACCTTAATTTTGGACTCGTACGGTTAATCGTGAAGAAGTTATTTCGGGTACATTATACATAAAAGGCGGGTACATCTCCTCTGTACTCGTGTAATTCGTTTATCTTAAATCATGTTTATTTATGTCTAAATAGGTTGCTTGACCTTGTTATTTGCCGTTGATTGTTTATTGTCGCCATTGATACCTTTCTTCGTTGATCTTCGAGTTATTCAAAATTTCATATTTGTACAGTCTTCTATTGAATTTCTGTTCTGTAAAGTACTGCTTGTACGCGAGTACTTAGAGGTTCATTAAACACAATTAGGTTTATTTGACATTAAAAATATCCTACCTGGTAGTGTAGATGCATAATCGTTGATTTTCGATACTTGGTTAATTGTATCGTTGCATCATTGATACTTGTTGGATTTTGTTGCATCGTTATTTTCTGGTTGTTCGTGCATCTTGTAGCATGCACCATACCTGCACATTGCATACTAACGACTATTGGACTTCCATATGGTTAAGCCGTCGTTAGTCATTTAGTTGCTTAGTTCACTCAACCACTTGTTGTCGTGGTAGTTGCTAGAGTGCGAGCAACTGTCCTGTTATGTCATACATGTTGCAGCTGTAGGCAAGCAGTGACACCCTCACTGTTGTTTTAGAGGGATATTAGAGCTGTCGATAGCTCCCCCTTTATTTCGGGATTTGGAGCAGTTGACTCCCCAGTATCTTGTCCACTCAACCACATATATCTGTGGTATTCGTTGGAGTGCGTACAGTTTTCACAACCGTACCCACTCAGTCATACAGATGTAATGTGTTGGGGCTTCACTGGCGTCAGGAGTGACACATGTCATTGCATCATATGCATTTATTGTATTTATGCATTTTCTTATGTTTGTTGCATTAATATGAGCTATGGTTGCTGCATTTGGTTGACATGCATGTATATGTTGGTTTTATGGTTGTCGCGTTGTTTTATAAATGCTTAATTATTATTTGATTTTATACCATGTTGTTTAAATATGTTATGCATGTTTAGGTATTCTTATATTTTTTTACAGACTGTACCTATTGATTTCTCTACTTGTTTTATCTTCATATGTCATGCTGTTTGTCTATTCATATACCCGCTGAGTCCGCCCGGACTCACCACCCCTGCTTCTTTTTTTTGTTTCAGATAGCAGGTAGTTGCATTTCTTGGAGCCAGGAGTGGATCTAGTTGTCAGTCCCATAGTATTAAGTTGGTTTAGAGATTTGGTTTACTGTCCATTTTATTTTTGTACTATTTTTATTTTCACATTTGTTTAATTTGTCTTAGTAAAATTCTGTTTATTTCATAGTAAGTTGGTACGTTTCTTTTGGACGCTCATTGGAGTTTTCTTTTTTGTTTGTGATGGCTGAGCCATCCAATTATTATAAACTGCGTGGTTGTATTTATTTTCTTTATTTTGTGATGCTAGCCGCTTGTGGCTAAGTTATATTGGTGAGGTGTTATGTATATATGCTCCAACTTGTCCGCTGTACAGGAGAGATGCTGCCCGATTTTCGAGGAAGCATGAACCTCTGGGGGCGTGACAATTTGCTATCTGTGGCTCAATTAAAATCATTAGGTCATTATATTCTATTTGGTTCTGAAAATGTAAAGTCATATTGAAATCTCAAAAATTCAGAAACACCAACAATGGAGGGACAACGATTAGAGTCGTTCTACATGATGTCAACAGAGTCTGCAAATATAGACAAGACAAGAAAAAGTGAAATAACAGATATATGACACATGTGGTTAAGTTATGTTAACTATTCCAAGTTAAACATGATGATAAAGAAGTCGATGCTTAAGGGGCTTCCTCAACTAGACGTACGAACAGACACAGTATGTACGAGATGTCAATATGGTAAAGCACACCAATTACCATATCGGGAGTCAAACTTTAAAGCAAAGGAACCGTTAGAGTTAGTTCACTTTGATGTATTCGGGCTCGTTAAGCAACCATCAATTGGTGGTATGCGGTACATGATGACATTCATTGATAACTTCTCAAGGTATGTATGGATTTTATTTATGTAAGAAAAATTTGATACACTTTCAATGTTCAAAGAGTTCAAGCAGTCAATCGAAGGAGAATTGGAAAAGAAGATACGCTGCTTGCGCATATACAACGGGGGAGAATATAGCTCAAGAGAGTTTTCTCAACACTTAAGAGAAAGTCGAATATACCATCAATATACATGTGCCAATACACCACAACAGAATGGTATAGCAGAAAGAAAGAACTGACATCTTGTAGAAATTTGTTAGAGTATGTTGTATGACAAGAATGTACCTGGACTATTTTGAGCTGAAGCAATGAAGACTACAACTTTCATCATTAACAAACTTCCTTAACCAAGGTCAGAATTCGTTTCACCCTATGAGAAATTATGGAATATAAAATTTACAGTTAGCTACTTTCGAGTATTTGGTCATGTATATTATGTATTTGTTCCTCATCATTTATGAAGCAAGTTTGATAAAAAAGCTATTAGATGTATCTTTGTAGGATACGATAGCCAAAGAAAGGGGTGTAAATGTTGTGATCAAACGAGTGGAAGATGTTACACTTCACAAGATGTAGTGTTCGATGAAGCATCTTCTAGGTGGACCTTAGAGAAGGAGGTGTTGCCAGAATCTAAAAACTTTGAAGACAAATTGCAACAAAAGATGAAGGAGCATATAGTTCAACTTCAATCATGTTTAGATGAATCAGAAGATCCAAATGATAATAATGTTGAGCAAAGGGTGGCTCAGAGTCCTTGGCAAACCGACATATATCAACAACCAAATGAAGAAGAGAGGCCTAGTGAAATGGAAGAATTAACTTTACAATCTCAACTCCGAAGGTTAACAAGAACACGAATGCTAAATCCAAAATATGTAAATGCAGCCATAGTTGAAGAAGCAATAGAGCCTAAGACGTTTGAAGAAGCATCACAAAATTCTGAGTGGGTGACAACCATGAAAGAAGAGATTGATGCACTGCAGCAAAATTAAACTTGGGATCTCATATCAGAACCAAGAGATGTGAAACCCATTTCTTGCAAAGGGATTCACAAAATAAAGCACTAGCAAATTCAAAGGGTTTCGTGATGAACTTGACATAGTACAAAGGGTTAGTGTTGAGGATCAAGCTTAACCCATCAATGGATAAGGATAAATCTTATGAATAAGAATATTTTTCTCATCTTATGGATAAGGATGACGACTAAGTAAGAGATAGAAATAAATGTGTGGTAGAGAGTATTTCTCTCATTCAATGGATAAAAATGAGACTTTTCTATGGTTAAGATTTATTTTTATTGAACGGTGTAGATTGCATGGTGAGTACTATAAATACTCTCACCTGTATTTAATTTTTTATTCATCAAATAAAATATCAACTTGTGAGTCAAAAATGTGATTTATTTTTTTTCTTAAAATTATGGGTAATCCACAAAAGTATTGTAGTGTCTTTATTGTGGGTATAATACAAGTAATTTATTTACTTGTTTGGTGGTCCAATTCTCAACAAAATATGTCAAGAGAATGGTCTTTTTGGATAGGCGTTTTGAGTAATTTGAATCCACAAGAAAAGAAACAACTGCTTGGGCTAGCGTACCGCATGAGACAACACATGCTAGTATAGCACATGGGAGAATGTGTAGGTTGTCAGAACATGTGGAACCTTATAGTAATTGACATAACACGATCTCACTCAATCTTCTACAAATACAGAACGTGGGTGACATGATCGTATAATACAACGAAGATATGATGATGTGACATTTTCACTAAAAGGGGATGACGTCTCATTAATTAATACCTAGAGAGACATCAGGTCTCTTTTTCGCATCACAAATATAAAAGGAGTTTACTTCCATGGGCAAAGGTACGCATGCATACATATACTCAAAAACCATCGCATCTTCTCATTTTTTATTGTTCTTCTTCTCCACCTCTTTGTCATAAATTTAACTTGAGCGTTGAAGTGACTAAGCCGAAACATTCCTTAACCTCCATTCTAACTCTCTTTTTCTCAAGCTTCGTAAGTGCCTTGGGTTATTTGGCTATTTCTATGCTGATCCAATGGTTATTATAGAGGACACGAGATGGCTGCACTTCCGGATCAGCTCTAGCTAGGCATCAAATGTCGGCTACACATGATACATGACATGACTGCACATCTATATATATATTTTGATCCTGCCATATAGTTGGCACCATACGGGCAGCCAACGTGGCAAACGACCTAGCCAGCTTCAAGGTCCACGTCATTGTACGGCAGCCAACTCGACAAACATCCTGGCCGGGCCCAGGGTCTTCGCCGGCCGGTCGGACTCAAGGCGGCCGGTTAGAATAAATATAGCGGTTTATCCGGCCGGTCAAACCTGACCGACCACATTAAGGCTTACACGCCTCGTCTATCCGGGTATTTCCGCCCGGCCACATTAAGGCTTACACACCTCGTTCAGCCGAGTGCATCCGCCCGGCAGTCCTTTATGCCCATGCTTGATATCCATCCGGGCGTGCCGTCCGGGTGTCCACTCGGGCACTCTCTCGGAATCACCCTGGGATAAGGACAAAATACACCTGCACCAGCTGCAGGTAACAGGCTGTCACCACTCGTACGAACTGACACTCTCTGACAGGCGCCGACTTACAGAAACCTGTCTTTGTCCTCACATAAGACAAATAGTATACGACAAAGAAGGTTGGTTACAATCGACATAACCATACCATATCTTCTGACCCTGTCAGAGAATCCTGACACAGGCCATACTCAAATCAACATAACCATACCATATCTTCTGACCCTGTCAGAGAATCGTGACACAGGCCATACTTGGTCCTTTTCCCCGGCTATATAAGCCACTCCCCTCCTCATTATCAGGTACGCACACGCGCGCTCACGAAGCTCCTCACCTCCAGTGCTCTAGTATTCCTGTTCATCGGAGTACTGACTTGACCGTCGGAGTGCCTTGCCGGGACGTCTCCCGGCTAGGTTGCTAACGGTCATCTTCCTCAGCAGGTCCACCTCCAGCCAGCCAGCCGGTCATCAGGCGACATCCGCTGCCGTTCCGTCGGAGGACACCCCCTACGGCGCCGTCATTCTGCGCGAGGACATCCCGTCGGCATCCACGTCACCCATCGCTACACCGTCATCCGGTTGCGGCTCCACTACGCTCGGCGACAGGATCAAATATGGCGCTAGAAGAAGGGCTTTCTGCCTGATCGAGAGCGAAGAATGGAAAACCCCAATCCACTGACGGTCACTCTTTCGCCAGAAGAATATGAAATGCTGATGTCTGTCCGGACGCAGAAGGCACAACAATCGCATCCGCCGACCGGTAGTCAAGGGGCCTGGCCCCCTGGTCCTTCTGTACGGGGAAATTCAGAAGCCCCGACCGAAGCTTCAGCGTCCAGCCTGGCGCACAAGACACGCCCAGATAAAGGGAAAGGTTTAGCTGACCCCGCCGCGGCCTATCCGACTCGCAGCCCTTTCTCCTCACAAATTCTTGGGGATCCCGTTCCCAAGAATCTACGATTCTTCACCATGCCTGAGTACTCGGGGGCCAGTGACCCCGAGGAGCACGTCATGAAATTTGAAAGCGCCGCCCAGTTGCACCAATACCCGGAGGGCGTCAAATGCCGCGCTTTCCTGACAACCCTCTCCGGGCAGGCTCAACGATGGTTTGGCGGGCTCCCGGGTGGATCAGTTGGGAGTTTTGCAGAGGTAAAGCGGCTGTTTCTGCAACATTTTGCAAGCAGTCGGAGGCACCATAAGACCAGCCTCAATTTGTTCGCTCTGAAGCAAGGTCTGAAAGAGTCACTCCGGGCCTACATCCAGAGGTTCAATGGAGTAGCTATAGAGGTGCCCAACACCACGCCTGAAGTACTGGTCACCGCCTTCTCGCAAGGGCTCCAAGAGGGTGATTTCTTCCGATCCCTGATCAGGAAACCACCGAAGGATTTCGACAGCCTGCTCGGGAAGGCTGTCAAGTATATCAATGTAGAGGAAGCGCAAGCCGCCCGGAGGAAGGAAGTAATGGTTAGCCCACAGCCCGCACCTCAACATAACAAATCGCCAGGAGGACCGATTCGCAGTCCCCGACCGGCCGATCGGCCCGGAATGAGACCCCAGCAAGTGCAGGTGGCACAGGGGAATTGGCCCAACAGA
>JAGFNQ010000354.1:0-49324 GCA_024364735.1 Boesenbergia rotunda | reverse complement strand
CATTAAGGAAAGCTGTTTTTACATCCATTGCCATATCTCATAATCATAATGAGCTGCTATGGCCAGGAGCATCTGAATGGATTTAAGCATAGCTACTGGCGAATAGGTTTTGTCATAATCAATTCCTTGTTTCTGACGATATCCTTTTGCCACTAATCTAGCCTTAAAGGTAACAACATTACCTTCCATGTCAGTTTTCTTCTTGAAAACCCACTTGCACCCTATGGGCTTAATCCCTTCAGGTGGGTTAACCAAGTCCCATACTTGATTTTCATACATGGAATCCATTTCCGACTTCATGGCATCAAGCCATTTGTCCCTTTCTGAACTTTTCAGAACATCTTCATAACTGATAGGTGTTGGGACCGGGTGCATGTCGACAAGGATACGAGTTCGTAAAATTTAAAATTTTTACATGCAGCGGAAGAGTTTGCATAAAATAATTTCCTAAATTATTTTAACTTCGTATCTAGCATGCAATCTTATGGTGTGTTGACATAATCATAAAATAAAACATTGCGGAATAGTAAACAAATTTACTAAGTACCTCTCGTAACTCGAAGTAAGGGACGAGATCCAACCGTAGCGTCCCTTGGAAGCTCCGCCTCTATTCGCGTCCACGCCGAGTTCTCTTCGGGATGACTTCACAAAGTCACGAGTTTTGTGCCGACGAGAACTACTAGATTCTCGGAAGGCACAACTAGAAGGACAAGAGAAAAATTAGAAAAACTAACCAACGAAGTAACGGAATCGAATTCCGAGAAGAGAGGAGTCGCTATCCGCTTCTTCTTCTTCGTGTTCGGGTTCTCCTTCTCCTTGAAAGCTCACGCCAACTCCCTTGGATAATGGTTGTGTGCGCCGGCCCTAATCCACAAGGATGGGGCGCCGGCCCTAATGTGAAGGAGAAGAAGATGAGGAGAGAAGAGAATAAAAGAGAGAGAGGGAGAGCTCTAATTAATCTCTTGATTAATTGATTGATCTAAAGGGCTAGCCTTTGGTTCCTTTATATAGTAGCAACTCTTTGCTAAGTCTCTCTCTAAACGGAATTAGTTATAAGAAATTTATCCTATAAATTTTCTTAACTAATTATTCCGTTTAAACCAAGTCTTTATTATAAACTAATTTATAATAAAACTTATTCTTTTCTCTCTTTAAATTATGGAATAAATTTTATAAGAAATTTATAAACTTTCTTATTATGATAAAATCAATTCATAATTGATTTTATAAAATTAAAATAAACCAATTCATGGATTATTTTAACTTCCATAAAAAGAATAAATTTCTACAAATTTATTTATATAAATTTTCTTTATACAAATTTATTTATCCATAATTTATAAAATAAACCGCGCTAGATTTATTTTATTAATTAAACCAATTAAATTGGTTTAATCTCCTTTAATGGCCGGCCACCACAAGGAGGGTTAGCACCTCCTTTGGCCGGCCAAACCAACCCGAACCGGTCGCGAATTAAACTCATTTAATTCGCCCAAAAAGCCTTCAAAAGACTTAGCCATTTTTAGCTTCCATTGCGCCTCTGATTAACTCAGATTCGACTCGTTTCTCTTGATCGGAAAATCCAATTTTCAACTCGTTTTAAATCCCTCGGATTACTCGTATTGCGTGTGACTAAATAGGCTTTCGATTTATGTTGGCCGTCTATAATTAACCCATTAATTATAGATCGATCATGAGTGGCACCTAGTAGTACATCATGATCCCCAATTAATCGAAAGATCAACGGTTTGACCCCAGAAGAAATTATTCTGAAACCCTTCAGCAGCTCTAATGAATCGTGCCTCATTCCCTTCACCACCTTATACCCACTTGGTTCAGGACACGGTCTATGGTGTCAGTCCCCACTAGGCTGACTACGTCACACCTAGCCCAAGTAGTGTCTTCCTCGTCCTTTGGATTTCTAATTACTCTCATGTATTTAAGAGACTCGCACTCTTAACATGATATGCTCTGGCCAGAGGCTTTGAGTAACAATCCAACGATAGGCCTGGGTATACATCTCCTCGCAAGGAGTGGTGAATCCTTTGTAGGCTGTTCAAACATCTTCGGGCACTTCGGCTTATACCCGATCATCCTGGGTCCACACCTCCTTGGAGATGCTTGCTTAAGATGTCAAAGTATAAGTCTCCATGACCAAGATGACTTGAACACCGCAAGTCAAAGGAACATCGCACTTAAGCCGCAGTAAGATCTTCATTGACATATCTACATGTAGATTCCCATATGAAGTCTCACAGCTAGTCACTCCAATGAACTAGTTCCCTTAACTAGCATCCATGTTTATCTCCGGACATCCCAATGTCACCAGCCAGTGAGAATCAGCTGATTAGAGAATAACCCATGCTAGTCTCAACAGAATTGATAGTGTCCGTTTTTATCAATTCATCGACTAGGGATAATTTCAATACTTCACAATTGCACATTAGAGATAATCACTAGTTGTGATCTCATCACAAATTCTCTTATGCTGTGAGTTATGTTGCAGACATTCAGTAGATGAGTTTAAGATCCCAATCAAATACACAAACATGTACACTCAAATAGTGAATTATCATTTATTAAAACAAATGTTTACAATCATAAGGCGATTGCCTTAGGACACTTCTCTCATATCACTAACAATAGGTTCTTCATCGCTTATGAGTAACATGTCGTTCGATTCACTTATGAGAAATCTGTATCTCTCTGGAATATTGCGTGTCCTATCAGACCTACGAAGAGGTGGTGTTGTTTTAGGTTCAACTGATAGCTCATCATTATGAGTTATTGGTTGTGTGTCTAGACTAGGTGTCTCTGTAATGTCTATTGGAGTTTCTTGAACTTCATCAAGTTCAATGTCACTCCCACTATTTTCTTGTAAAAGAAATTCTTTTTCCAGAAATACAGCATGCCTTGAGACAAACACCTTTTGTTCCAAGGAATGATAGAATTGGTAACCCATTGTTTCCTTAGGGTATCCAATAAATAGACATTTATCAGACTTAGCATCCAATTTGTCTGATACAGTCCGCTTCACATAAGCAGGACAACCCCATATCTTAAGGTGAGTTAAGTGAGGTTTCTTACAATTCCACATCTCATATGGAGTAGTAGAGACTACCTTGGTCGGGACTCTGTTTAGCAAGTAAACAGCTGTCTTAAGTGCATAGCCCCAAAAGGATTTTGGAAGAGTTGCATGATTCATCATGGATCTAACCATGTCCATCAAGGTTCGATTACACCTCTCAGATACACCATTATGCTGTGGTGTATACGGCGGAGTCCATTGAGACAATATCCCATTGTTCCTAAGATAATCTTGAAACTCTTGACTCAAGTATTCACCACCCCGATCGGATCGAAGTATCTTAATACTTTTGCCAAGCTGTTTCTCTACTTCATTTCTAAACTCTTTGAATTTCTCAAAAGCTTCAGATTTGTATTTCATCAAGAACACATACCCGAATCGTGAGTGATCATCGATAAAGGTAATGAAGTAGCTATAGCCTCCTTGTGCAAGAGTTGACATTGGTCCACATACATCAGTATGTATTAGACCAAGCAATTCTCCCACTGGATTACCTTTTCCGGAAAAGGGTAATTTGGCCATCTTGCCCTTTAAGCATGATTCGCATGTATCAAATGAACCGGGTTCAAATGATTCCAGAATTCCACATCGGTGTAATTTGGTCATGTGTTTCTTACTTACATGGCCAAGACGACAATGCCACGTATAGGAGTCTATTCGATTATCTATTCGAGCATGATTATTGCTAACTTCGATATTGAAAACGTCACCGGATAAATCTAACGTGTAGATACCATTGCACAAAGTTCCGGTCCCATAAAGAACACCATTTAAAGTTATGAAACAACAATTGTTACTAAAAGTTAAATGATAACCCTTTTCATTCAAACATGAAATAGATACAATGTTCTTTATTAACGAAGGAAGAAAATAACAATTATCCAATTCTAAGACACGTCCAGTAGGGAGCTTTAGCAAATATGTTCCGATGGCAACAGCAGCAATCTTTGCTCCATTTCCAACTCGCAGATTCGTTTCTCCCTTGACGAGTCTTCTTCTATTCCTTAGCCCGTGTAAGTCATTACATATATGTGAGCTACACCCAGTATCAAGTACCCAGGTGTACGAGGAAATAGAATGACATTCAATACCGAATATGCCTGAAGAGGATGGGGCATCAGATGCCTTCTTCTTCAAGGACTCAAGATAAACCTTGCAGTTTCTTCGCCAGTGACCCTCCTTGCCGCAGTGATAGCAAGTGCCTTTTGGTGCCTTTTCGATCTTTTTGGCCTTTTTCTTCCTTCCCTTATTTTGTTCTTTGGGCTTCCTCTTAGAACCTTTCTTTGAGGAACCAACTAATAGTACCGTCTTCTTATCCTGCTTTACAGAAGGCTCTACAGTCTTCAGCAGGTTAAGCAACTCATGAATGGTTGGGAAGTTATTTTTCAAGGACATAAGCAAGCATTTCTGCCTTGAGGACTATCCTCAGGTTTCGAAGCCAGTCCATGAAGTTTGGCCCAGTCAGCTTATTAGTGTCCAAAATGGAACGCAAATTCAGAGAAGACATGATCAAGTGATTATCCTAGAAATACAAATTGAGCTTATGTGAGAAGAATGATAAAGAATGCATCAACATACATTAATTAAATCCTATTTATTTTTTAAATTGAATAACCCTTTTTATCAATTCGGGAGATCGTAGGAACATCTCCAAATAGGTTGATATCCAACCATAGATAAGAACAACCATGGCTGTGGCCATCAAGTTATTCTTAGCTATGAAGGTAGGTAACTATACCGATTACATATTGCATATATGTAACTATCACATTATGCTATCAACTAATTGAATGTTTGCATAAATCATTGGGTTGTTAACTCATTAACAAGTATGCAACATTATACATAGCACCCAACTGCACCTCTCTTTACATCGACCTTGGCTGTGGCACAACAAATCGATGCTCCAAGCTTAAGGCTGACCCATTAATCAAGAAATAGTTTTAATATGGTTGGAGCTCATTCAACCGTTTAGTCAGGCTTGGATGTGTCCAACAACCAAAACTAAGGATTGACCTCTGACTCCAACTATATTAATCATAAACTAATTCCATGGTTTGAACATGTCGAGGTTCAAGTCGGGCATGGATGTGTCCATCAACCCAAACGAGAAACAAAACTCCGGTTCTAACCATATTAATGGAAGGTGTTGGCCTTAATATTTTGTAAGGGGTTTTGGGTCTCATCCTTTTCTTTTAAGCACATTCATGATATAAAATTATGTCATGTTCTAACGATTTCCTTAATAAAATATGTATGTGACTTAAGTTATCAAGTCTCATTAATTGAATTAGGAACCGGATTTCCTAATTCTAATTTCATACTTTATTCAAGGAATTGTTTTGGGAAACAATTTCCTAAATTGTCATAATCAATTTCGGAAATAATATGTTTAAGACTTTGATTTCTCTAAATCAAATCTTATTAAATTAAGAGACAGATTCCCTTAATTCAACCACATATTATTTTCATGAAAATCTTATTTAAGGAAATATACTCTATAGGAAACAATTTTCCTAATTTATTTTGGAGACAATAATATGTAAGAGCATCACCTCATAAATCAAATAAGGAAATAATCGTTTGAGAATCACCTCAAAAATTTCCAAGATTTGATCACATATTTTATTTATGGAAAATTAATATCAATAAATAACTTAATTTGGACGGCTCCCCGAGGCTCAATCCAAAATAAGAATTTATTGATAATATAATTTGGACGGCTCCTCGAGGCTCAATCCAAATTAAACATTTGACAATTTAAATTCAATTTAGGAAATTTAATTATAACAACTAACTTTAAATTGGACGGCTCACCGAGGCTCAATCCAAAATAAAGAATTTTGTAAATAATTTAATTTCCAATTATGAATTTAAATACCAATTAATATTTCCATAATTTGTCTAGACTTTCTTGAAAGAAAGTGCCCAAAATTGTGAGCTTTCCATAAATGGAAAGTTTCCAAAAATAAAAATTTTCAGAATAATTATAAGTTTCTGGTACAAAGAAAACTTACGTATTTCCAAGATTGGAAAATTTCCAAAATAGAAAATTTCTAAAATTGGAAAGTTTCCAAAAATGGAAGGTTTTCACAATTATCATAAAATTTCAGAAACAGGGATATTTCAAAAGTTAGCGAAATTTCATGAAGATTTCCAAACTTTGAAATCCTAAATTTAAAATTTACCATAATTGGAAAGTTTCCATAATTGGAAAATTTTCCAAAATTGAGATCATGACAAAGTTTTCCGCAAAACAATTATATGATTATGTCGAACACTAACCGGCTCTGATACCACTGTTGGGACCGGGTGCATGTTGACATGGATGCGAGTTCGTAATTTTAAAATTAATTACGTGCAGCGGAAGGTTTAGCATAAATAATTTCTCAAATTATTTAACCACACATCTAAGCATGCAACCTTATGTTGTGTAGACATGATCAGACATTTAAAAGTTTGATAACATGTCCCAAGTATGATACTTGATCGAGCCAGAACTCGCATTTGGGAAATTTAGCATACAGTTGTTCCTTCTAAAGAATCTGTAGTGCTATACTCAGGTGTTCCGCGCCCGATAGTCGATACACATTCGCATCGACCCATCCTTCTTTTTCACGAACAGCACGGGAGTTCCCCATGGAGAGTGACTAGGGCGGATGAGTCCCTTGTCAAGCAACTCCCGTAACTGTCCCTGGAGTCCTTTAACTCAGCTAGCGTCATTCGGTAAGGCGCCTTGGAGATCGGATTTGAACCCGGTATCAATTCGATCTCAAATTCGATTTCCCTGTCAGGGGCTAGCCCTGGTAGTTTATCGGGGAAGACTTCTGGTAGTTGCATACCACTCTGACATCTTCTAGCCTCTGGTCCTTTTCTTGGCTTGCATTGACCACATGTGCTAGAAACCCAGTGCATCCCTTGCTTAACATCTGCTGAGCTTTGAGAGCCGATAAGAGTTTCCTGGCTTCTCTTCTTGGCTCTCCAATAAATTCAAACTTAGTGTCTGCCTCTGGTTGGAAGACTATCTTTCTTTTTCGGCACTCGATTGAAGTGCTGTATTTACTCAGAAAATCCATGCCCAATATAATGTCATAGTCTTGCATGTCCAGCACTATCAGATCGCTGTAGAGTTCCTTATCTGCGATTCTGATCGGTGCGGCACGTAGCATTTGGGTAGAGGGCATCACCTCACCCGAGGGCAGTGTTGTCTAATATATCCCCGAACAGTGTCGGTGATAGTGTCATAAATGACTTCCTGATCTAATTATACACATACATCGTAATTATATCCTTATCGTGATTATGGGTAACCCAACTCTTATTATGTTTCCGAAATATTCGTCCTTGTTCACATAACTTACAATTACTCGTCAGTATCTATCATACAGATGATAAATAACTAACATAAGAGTTCACTACTTTCACTTGTTATGCAAGTATAAATCATTTCTATACATAATCATTACTGTACATGAAATAAAGTAAAGTGAGTTTAGGATTTCTTACTTGGAAGCGGCAGGATGAAGCTTGATGTGTGTGTAGTGGAGGGGAAAACTGCTCTGATACCAACTTGTAACGCCCGCCCTTATATCTACTCTCGGGGCGGGGTCACGTACTATCATTCGTATAAATTTTTTTCTTCTTAAAGTACTAATAACAAAGTACTAAGCATGCTTGTTCAAAACTAACCTATAACATGATAGGTTCAACTCATAATATAATCAAGTATGTGAGTAATCCAAGTGTAACATTCTTTACTAAAGAAATGTTAACATAAGCATAATATTGTAGATATGAAGATCTTTATTTCCCGAGCCACCACCCCACACATCTTCAGCCCTCCTGCCTCTTCCTTTAGTTAAAGTGTCTCTTACCCTTATCTGCAGCATAAGACAACATATAAACTAGTAAGCACAAATTCTTAGTAAGATCCTGTCCTACTCGCAAAATCCATATCATAGAAAGATAAGAGAATAAATCACATTCAAGCATGGTAAGTGTTTAAGCATGTTAAACATCTAAGCATATTAACTTCATAGGAAGGTTTCTTTGAAAACATATAAACATAATACTTGAACATAGCATAATCATTAGGGCCCGGCTTGTACTTCATGTTTTGCGCGCGCCCCTAAATAGGAACGAGGTAGCTAATCCCGAACCACTAGGGTTTACTAGGCCTTCTCAGAAGTCCTTCAGCCTAGTATCATAATCATTTGACTCGCTTTAAGAGTCTATAGTACAAGCCATTACAAAATAAAATAATTATCATGTTCTTCATTTTCATAAAGTATGCTCTTAATCCCAACCTTCTAGGGAAGCATTCTTTAGGCCCTAAGCCTTCTTTGTTCATGCCCTACAAGGCTCATTCTTATGCATATGTATGCATCCCTAATCATGATAACTAGCCTAGTATAAAGCATGCATTTCATAAGGGTGCCCCATGGGCTATAATGCATGCTCATACATAGATCTCCATCATCATGATAACTAGCCTAGTATAAAGCATGCATTTCATAAGGGTGCCCTATGGGCTATAATGCATGCTCATACATAGATCATAATTCAACCCCTTAAACATATCTTATATATGACAAGGTTGATCACATAAATCATATTCATATCATAGGAAGTGGTAGCATGCTTCATGGGTAAATCAAATGGTTCCTAACCCTAAAACTAGGGTTTTGGCCGAAAGTTAAGGGTAGGGGTAAATTAGGTTTTTTTGACATCAAACATCCCCTACCAATATCCCACACATATATATATATCATGTATCATCTTATAGCATGCACCATGGGAGAAAAACAAGCAACCCTAACCCTAATCTAGGGTTGGCCGAAAGTCATCACTAGGGAAGTCCAAGTTTTCCAATCAAGCATTCCATTTGTTCATCACATGCATTCACATATTACCTCACTAACATAATCATATCACATAAGATAATTTAAGCTTTATAAACCTAATATTTCATGCTTGGCCGAATATCACACATGCTAGGGACATTTAGTTTCCAATCATTGTTCCATTTAAACATCACTTACACATACATACCATCATAGAAATCCTAAGTATATCTCATAGGGTACATCCCATACAATCATCACATATCATATATAGCATGCATCATGGGAATAAAGCCAAGCAACCCTAACCCTAAACTAGGGTTGGCTGAAACTTGTAGGATGGCTAGGCTAGGTTTTTTGACTTCAAACATCCACACAAGCATTTACACAAACACCTTGCCTATACTATTAAGCATGGATATATCATAGGGAAAATCATACCACCTTATACCCTAATTCACCTAGGGTTGGCCGAAACTTGTAGGGTAGGGTAGGCTAGGTTTTTGACATCCAATCTTCACACAAACATTTACACAAGCACTTTATCTACACTACTAATCATGGACACATCATAGGATAGCAAGCAACCCAAAAAGCCTAACCTTTCTCCTCTTGGCCGAAAGTTGTAGGGTGGCTAACCCTACTTTTTGTTATCACAACATGATGGGAAGTCATCATACATATGTACCCTAAGTCCCAAGGGTCTCCTCATGCATCAAAAAGTAGCCAAGACCTCCCCTTAAGGGGGTGGCCGAAACTCACCTAAAGGGAAGACTCCCTTTTTCCAAAAGCAAAACACAAAGAAAACATACATTAACCATTACACTGCAGGCGAGGGGATACTTACATCCTTTCGCTTGAATTTCACCTTCCCTAGATCTTTAGGGTACCCTTGGTTGAAGGAGAGGTGAAGGTTCCTCTTACTTTTTCTTCTCTAGACTCCTTGGCCCTAATAGAGGGCAAGATCCTTTAGGGAGTCTTCTTCCTTCCAATCCCCTAGGGTTAGAACCCTAGGAAGCACTTTTCGAAAATGGAAAAGAGAAGAGGAAGAAGAAGGAATTTCGGGTGGGAGAAAGTGAGGAAGAAGAAGAGGAAGTTACTCCCACCCCTTCCCTCTCTTATTTATACTATTCTCATGAAGAGACATGTCTCTTCACTATTACACGCTTAACAAGCATGTTTCTTATTCTCTCAACAAGAAATAATACTTGGTGTAGTGGTTAAGACATGGTGAGTGCAACTAGGAGGTCCAAGGTTCGATCCTTGCTTCCTCCTTTTCTACACTTTCTTTTTATTACTTTTTTGCACTAATCCACATCAAAGCCTATTAAGCCAAATCCATCGTGATATTTCATAATAATTTTTCATAATATTATTTACATAATATTTCATAATAATTTTCCATGAATTCCCAATATTATTCACATAATATTTCGTAATAATTTTCCATGAATTCGTAACATTATTTACATAATGTTTCATAATAATTTTCCATGAATTCACAATATTATTCACATAATATTTCGTAATAATTTTCTATGAATTCATAACATTATTTACATAATGTTTCATAATAATTTTCCATGAATTTCATAATAATTTTTCATGAATTCATAATATTATTCACATAATATTTCATAATAATTTTCCATTAATTCACAATATTATTCACATAATATTTCATAATAATTTTCCATAAATTCATAACATTATTCATGGTGAAATTTTGGGGTGTTACAATCCTACCTATCTTATAAAAAGTTCATCCCGAACTTTAAAACAATTCCCAGGTACTTAAATTGTGAAAATTGGGGTGTTACAATAGCACCCAACTGCACCTCTCTTTACATCGACCTTGGCTGTGGCACAACAAATCGATGCTCCAAGCTTAAGGCTGACCCATTAATCAAGAAATAGTTTTAATATGGTTGGAGTTCATTCAACCGTTTTGTCAGGCTTGGATGTGTCCAACAACCAAAACTAAGGATTGACCTCTGGCTCCAACTATATTAATCATAAACTAATTCCATGGTTTGAACATGTTGAGGTTCAAGCCGGGCATGGATGTGTCCATCAACCCAAACGAGAAACAAAACTTCGGTTCTAACCATATTAATGGAAGGTGTTAGCCTTAATATTTTGTAAGGGGTTTTGTGTCTCATCATTTCTTTTCTAAGCACATTCATGACATATAATTATGTCATGTACTAACGATTTCCTTAATAAAGTATGTATGTGACTTAATTTATCAAGTCTCATTAATTGAATTAGGAACCGGATTTCCTAATTCTAATTTCTTACTTTATTCAAGGAATTATTTTGGGAAACAATTTCCTAAATTGTCATAATCAATTTCGGAAATAATATGTTTAAGACTTTGATTTCTCTAAATCAAATCTTATTAAATTAAGAGACAGATTCCCTTAATTCAACCACATATTATTTTCATGAAAATCTCATTTAAGAAAACTCTATAGGAAACCATTTTCCTAATTAATTTTGGAGACAACAATATGTAAGAGCATCACCTCTTAAATCAAATATGGAAATTATTGTTTGAGAATCACCTCAAAATTTTCAAGATTTGATTACATATTTTATTTATGGATTTATTAATTTTAACAAATTATTTTCTTTGGGTGGCTCCCCGAGGCTCAGATACCTAAAAAAAAGGAATTTGTTGTAAATCTAATTTGGTCTGATCCCCGAGGCGTAACCAAATTAAACATGACAATTTTATTCAAAATAAGAAATTAAATTACAACAACTAACTTTAAATTGGACGGCTCCCCGAGGCTCAATCCAAAATAAAGAATTTTGTTAATAATTTAAAACCAATTCGAATTTAATTGTCAATTAGTAATCCATAAATTTGTCTAGACTTTCTTGAAAGAAAGTGCCCAAAATTGCGAGATTTCATAATAGGTTTTCAGAATAATTGTATGTTTCTGGTACAAAGAAAACTTACATATTTCTAAAATTGGAAAATTTCCAAAATAAGAAATTTCCAAAATAGGAAAGTTTCCAAAAATGGAATGTTTTCACAATTATCATAAAATTTCAGAAACTAGGATATTTCAAAAGTTCGCGAAATTTCATGAGGATTTCCAAACTTTGAAATTCCTAAATCTAAAATTTATCATAATTGGAAAATTTCCATAATTGAAAAATTTTTCAAAATTGAGATCATGACAAAGTTTTTCGTAAAATAATTATATGATTATGTCGAACACTAACCGGCTCTGATACCACTGTTGGGACCGGGTGCATGTTGACATGGATGCGGGTTCGTAATTTTAAAATTAATTACGTGCAGTGGAAGGTTTAGCATAAATAATTTCTCAAATTATTTAACCACACATCTAAGCATGCAACCTTATGTTATGTAGACATGATCATATATTTAAAATTTTGCAGAAACGTAAACTAATTTACTTATTACCTCGCGTAACTCGAAGGAAGGGATGAGATCCAACCGTAAGCGTCCCTCGGAAGCTCCGCCTCTATTCGCGTCCACGCCGAGTATCATCGGGATGACTTCGCAAAGCCACAAGTTTCGTGTTCTCGAGAACTACTAGATTCTCCGAGAATGCGACAATAAAAACCATGAGAGAAGTAATCACATTGGAAAAACTCACCACCAAGGTTGGCCAGAATCACAATTCCGGCGAGGAGGAGGAAGATGACTTGCGCCCAATCCCAAGTTGATGATGGCCGGAGAGGAAGATCGTCTCAACGGAAGAACTTCGTCGCCTCGGTGCTTCTCCTTGTGCTCACGGCAAGAAGAAGGGAGAAGAAGGGAGAGGCTGGCCAAGAGAAAGAAGGGAGGAGAGGGAGAGAGCCCAAGCAAGAATACTTGGATTATTTCGAATGAATTCCAAGCCTCACCTTGGGTCCTTTATATAGTGGTCTCTCAACCGCCAAGTCTCTCTTTTCTTTTGGAATAAATTATCATAAGAAATTTATCATATAAATTTTCTATGATTTATTCCATCATGCCAAGTTTTATCATGATTTTAATTCATGATAAAAAATCAACCAAGTCTCCCTTTTCTTATGGAATAAATTTTCATAAGAAATTTATCATATAAATTTCTTTATATATATAAATTTCTTTATAAATTTCTTTATCAATTCATAATTGATTTTATAAAATAAAATAAACCAATCCATGGTTCATTTTAATTTCTAAAAAGAAATTTATATCATCCATAATTTTATAAAACAAACCACACTTGGTTTATTTTATAAATTGAACCAAACCATTTGGTTTTCTCCCCTTGTTATGGCCGGCTAAGCAAAGAGGGTGGAGACCCTCTTTGGTCGGCCAATCCAAGCCACACCCCAATGAATTAAACTCATTTAATTCATCTATTAAGTCTTCAAAAGACTTAGCCATTTTACGCGTCCGATGCGTCTCTGAAAAATTCAGATTCGACTTATCGTTTGGCTCAACCAAACTTCATTTCTCTTGATTGGAAAATCCAATTTTCAACTTGTTTTAAATCTCTCGGATTACTCGTAGTGCGTGTGACTAAATAGGCTTTTGATTTATGTTGGCCGTCTATAATTAACCAATTATAGAACGATCACGAGTGGCACCTAGTAGTACATCATTATCCCCAATTAATCGAAGGATCAACGGTTGACCTCAGAAACAATTCTGAAACCATTCAGCAGCTATAATGAATCGTGCCCCATTCCCTTCACCATCTTATACCCACTTGGTTTAGGACATGGTCTCTGTGTGTCAGTCCCCACTAGGCTGACTACGTCACACCTAGCCCAAGTAACATTTTCTCGTCCTACGGATTCTAATTACTCTCATGTATCTAAGAGATTCATACTCTGAACATGTTATGCTCTGGCCAGAGGCTTCGAGTAACAATCCGACGACAGACCTTGGGTATACATCTCCTCGCAAGGAGTGGTGAATCCTTTGTAGGTTGTTCAAACATCTTCGGGCACTTCGGCTTATACTCAATCATCCTGGGTCCACACCTCCTTGGAGATGCTTGCTTAAGATGTCAAAGTATAAGTCTCCATGACCAAGATGACTTGAACACCGCAAGTCAAAGGAACATCGCACTTAAGCTGCAGTAAGAACTTCATTGACATTTCTATATGTAGACTACCATATGAAGTTTTACAGCCAGTCACTCCAATGAACTAGTTCCCTTAACTAGCATTCATGTTTATCTCCGGACATCCCAATGTCACCAGCCAGTGAGAATCAGCTGATTAGAGAATAACCCATGCTGGTCTCAACAGAATTGATAGTGTCCGTATTTATCAATTCATCGACTAGGGACAATTTCAATACTTCACAATTGCACATGTAGAGATAATCACTAGTTGTGAATTCATCACAAATTCTCTCATGCTGTGAATTGTATTGCGGACATTCAGTAAATGAGTTTATGATCTCAATCAAATACACAGACATGTATACTCAAATAGTGAATATTCATTTATTAAAATAAATGATTACAATCATAAGGCGATTTCCTTAGGACACTTCTCTCACATTACTAACATGATTGCACCAACAATCTCCCCCTTTTTGATTTGTGGCAATATGTTTATGTTAGGTGCAAAAGCAACAATAACAATTGAATATTAAAGACATAATAATTTAAGCAGCACAAACAAATGCATACTCCCCCTTAACCTATGCACTCCACATAATTTTCAATTTTCCATAGCCACAAGTTAAGTTAAATACTAACTCCACAAGTTAAGTTGAAACCTAACTTAAAACCACAAGTTCTCCCCCTTTGACACCATCAAAAAGATTGCCCCAAGCAATCTTAACCCTAGTATCAATAAGAACACCGTTCTATCTCTGAATACCTCCCAGAAATCAGAAATCAGAAATCAGCAGCACCAGTTGACTGCGTCAGTTACCAGTCGACTGGTGCCTGCAAACCACAAACCCACAGAAAGATCAGTCGACTACCCCAAGGGTAGTCGACTGATACGCAGCAGTCTAAATTTTCTAGCCGAAATTCAGAAACCCCTAAAAAATTCCACAAAATTTGAAAAATTCTAAAATTTTGCAAGCATATTTCCTATGATGTATTCTATCCTAGAAAAATATAGTTTCATGAAAATACCAAAGATGTTTGACTTTTTGACAAAAATTCTAATTCTTTGAAAAAACCTCTTCTTTGTATCAACTTTCCATTTTAGATTTGGAACCATGTGTTTTCCAAGTCTATCCTACACCATTTAAAACATAGAAATGTTTTCAAAACTCCCCCCTTTTCTTATATAGATCCTCAAGACAAAACAAGTGATAAAAACTCCCCATTTTTTCCATAAACCCTAGATAGAAGATATATTACATTTTTGCCTTATAACCATAACAAGATAATAACATTTCATGTATGCAATACCAAGACATAAATTAAAAGTTCATATAAGCAATGCTAAAACATAAATAAGCGCTACAAGGGTCATAGCCCTGAAATCCCCAAATATTACAATGTCAAATATAGTGTTTGAGAGATAAATGAATAACATGATCAATCTAACACACTCTCAACACTACTACGCCCAAGTCATGCTGAGTCTACATATCATTGCCTGGAGGAGGAGGAGGAGGAGGGGCTTGATACATAAGGTTCCAGTGCTGCATCATTCGTACATGCCATCCTGTCGCTACTGAAACCTCTGAAAGAGCTCCGTGAGACTGTGAACCTCCCCCTGAATATCAACCTGCTGCTGCTGGACACTCTGAAGGTCCTCCCTAAGTCCATGCATCTCTGTCTCTAGTTGGGAGAGCCGCTCCTCTGTCATCCCAGCAGGAGCAGCAACAGGTGCAGCAGCAGGAGCAGCAGCAGGAGCAGCCTCCTCCTCATCATCAGAACTGGAGGAATCATGACGACGGTGCTAGACCAGCACTCTTTGCCTTCTCTCGATCCCAACCAAGGAGAGCTGCCGAGAGCCAATCTGGTCATAGTTCTTAGATAGTTGATGTACTTGACCCCTAGTGGTTCTAATACCTCTAGATAAAAAGAATTCGGTCAAAATATGACCGAATGACATGTAGATCTTTCTATTGACGCTATACGAAAAATGGACAATAGATGCAAACACATGGTGGCCAATGTCAATGTCTAACCTCCTCTCTAATACATACATCATCACCAAGTGAGGTAGCCGGATCATTGACCTTCCCTTGGTGACAATGGGCAGAATGCAGTCTAGGACGATTTTATACAAGACGTTGCTAACTAGACTCATGCGCCTAGCTATGAGATATGCCGTAGAGGAGGTTGAGGATTATCAAAATAATGTCGATAAATTTGATCAATGGTGACATTGGGCAAGGTCAATGGCTCAGTGATCGTGGGGAAACATGTGAATGGATTATCGGAAACCCTACACCCTAAAAATGATCCTAATACTGCAAATGTGAAAGGAATGGTAACTCCTTGTACCATAGTCTCATACGTCCCGTCATCCGGATTACTACATGTAAGATTGGAATAAAACTCCTTGCATAGATCAACATTAGCATAACGCTGACAGTATACTAGTTTTTCTAACCCAAAATGTGTGATTATCTCAATAATGTGAGGAGTGATCTCCTGGAAGTATATTCGATTGAGATATCTAGAGTTCATCAAGATGAAGTCGGCATTGTTAAATATCTGCCGGCAAGCCTTGGAATGGAACTGAGGTGCCTCAGGATCTAGGGACTGCTGTTGGGATGATCCCTCGCCAGCCCTTCTCTTTGTCCTAGCCCTAGATGCAACCCACATATGCATGTTCCAACAATGACCCAATCAAGAAGACAAGAACAAGGCAAACATGCACAAAGTGAAGAGTTAGTCGTGAATCACAAACCAGATGAGGAAACATAAAGCAAATGATTCATTATCGTTTCTCCCTTTGTTGCATGATGAGTGATGATCAACTTTGACTCAAAAGGGTGATTTTCTTGCCCTAGACTCGGATTTAAGGTGGAGGAAGACTAGAAATATGATTTCAGGATCTTGGGAAGGCTTAGAGCAGTTGGGGATGTCAAGGGAGAGGAGAAATCCCAAGGGGTGGCGCTGAAACCCTAGGTTCAGCTGCCCCCCGCACGGCTGTTCTTTTAAAAGATTCCCTGTATCAGTCGACTGCACCAGGGTCAGTCGATTGATGAACTAAATAGAAAGATTAGTCGATTGCCCCAGTTCCAGTCGACTACTGTATCGAATATCCTAGTTTCTGATTTAAACTGGACCAGTCGACTGCCTCTGCACCAGTCGACTGATACCCCATATTTCAGCATTTCTGACCTAACTTCAGAAATGCACTAGAATTCCTTAAATCTCAAAAAAATTATAAATTTTGTGGAGAGATTTATGGTACCCATGTCTACTTGAAAAAAATACATTTACCCCACGTATCTATTACCAATCCCAAGATTGACACAAAACTCGAAACTATCTAAGTGATTCAATTGAACCATGACCTAAAGTCCTAGTTTTGATCTCTCCTTGATGTATCTTCTCATCCCCAGCCTTAATGCCTCCTGAACATTGATTTATATGACATCTCGACATTATGAACCAATTTTCAAGCAATATAGCTCCATTGTCATATTTTGCATGATATCTTACTTTTAATGTGCCAAATTTCTAGAATTAAGTCTCAAATTTGTCTTCAAATCCTTTGACACATTCCATAATTCATCTAGTCCTTTTGGAGAAACCCTCTTGAGATCTATTGACCATGGATCCCAACTTGACTCCTAGAGCTCCCCCTTGAGCTCTTAGCCTTAGTCACCTCCCTAGGTGACTCATCTATCATGGCAAGGCCATACATGGGTACTTCCGGTACTTCTTGACCTACAACCCTAACTTTCTTAACTCTATACACCTTGCCCTTGGTTAAATTATTCTTCTCTCATTTAAATGGATTTCCCTTGCCATTTTTGGCCTTCCCATTGCTATAGTCATATGGCATCCTTGCATATGACTTTTCCATAGTATGTGCTCTAATAGGTCGATATCCTAGGCCTGGTCTATCGTTGTCAAGATTTTGGCTACTCGACACCATGCCTAAACCCTTAGATCCACTAGTGAATCTTTCTAGCATTTTTTCCAATTTATCAAGCCTTGCCCTCAGGGCTTGATTTTCCCTCTCTAGGTTCTTAAACTTAGTATCACCATATCCATTTTGGACATTTCTAGATCTACCAATTTGTCTAGGCATGTGTCTACCTTTCTTTGGATTAATGCCTTAGTCCTTAGGTTTAAAAATCCTAGGTTTATCATGATACATTGATTCCTTAGGGTTTTGAGATATAACACTAGCCCTATTTTTATCATAATATCTAAAACCAAAATTATGCTTAGGTAAATAATTTTCATTACTTCTAACATCCATGGAGAAGTTTGAAAAATGCTTAATGCTAGGGATTACCTCCCTTACCCTTGTAGCTCCCCCTTAATATGAGCTTTTCTTCTTCTCCTCCTTCTCCCACTTCCTCAAATGCTCCAATTTCTTGAATTCTTCTTTCCTTGAGCATTTGGTGTGGTAGCGTCCTAGCTCACCACACGTATAACACCTAATGTGCTTTTTCTCCTTCTTTTTCCTACAACCCATGTTAGATTTTAAAAGAATTGACTTGGGTTTAGGGTTTACCTCCCTTTTACTTAATGACCACTTATCCTTGTAGTGTCCCTTTTGTTGCATTCAAAGCAAATGATGTAGTCTTTTGACTTTGCTTTGGTGGAGGTAGATGCTTCTTCTTGCTCCGGTATTGAAGGTGGTCTCTCCTCCCCTTTAATCCTTGAAGTGGAGACATCTTCTTCTACCCTTGATGAAGTGGATGATCTTTCACTTTCTTGTGCCACTCCAGATGTTGAGCTTCTTTCTGTTGGTGCAAGATGTATTAGTGATGTCCTCCTCTAAGTGTTTCAATGTTTGACAATATGCTTAAGTCAGTGATACATTGAACAAGGGAAGGGTAGTCAAGAAAACTAGACCAAAGTGATGAAAAGTCCTAGTTAACCTAGGCACTAAGACCTGGTGAGTGAAGCTGGGCACTAAGACCTAGTGAGTGAAGTTGGGAACTAAGAGTTGGTGAGTGAAGCTGGGCACTAAGTCCTGGTCGTGGATTGGGCACTAAGTCCTGGCTGAGGGTTGGGCACCGAAGTCCTGGACCTAGGGTTTGGGCACGAAGTCTTGGTCCGAGGGATTAAGCAACTTAGCTGAGCGATGACTAAGGATAGACGTAGAGACGGGTTGAGGTTCGAACGTCTCGAGATCCGTGAGTCTCTAAGGCTATGCAAAAAGTCCAACAGGAGGTCCCGGGTGGCAACCCTCTCCTGAGAGGAGTAGGTCAAGGCGTGTTCCCCGGGATGGGAACTTAGGCATTGGTTCAACCTAGGGTTTCGCGGAAATCCGAAGTCAGAACCATTTCGTTAAGGCTAAGATTGTACATATGTTTTCCTTGTATTTATGTATCTTGCAGGTACCTAAAATGGAAGATAAAGCAGGCAAACAAACACACAACACGGCTAAAAACTAGGCTGCTAGGCGCCTCCGTTAAATAGGGCGACTCAATGATATAGGCGGCTCAATGAAACAAGCGCCTCAATTATTCAGGCGCCTCCTTCAACACAGGCGCCCTGGATCAAAGGCTTATCTACTACTGTGAGTTTGGTGTGGAGATAAGCTTTGACCAAGCCCTGTGAGGCGCCTCCTGTTGGGACTGGGTGCATGTTGACATGGATACGAGTTCGTAATTTTAAAGTTTAATTACGTGCAGCGGAAGGTTTAGCATAAATAATTTCTTAAATTATTTTAACCACGTATCTAGCATGCAACCTTAAGTTGTGGAGACATGATCATAAATTAAAATTTTGCAGAAAGTAAACTAATTTACTTAATACCTCGCGTAACTCGTAGAAAGGGATGAGATCCAACCGTAGCGTCCCTTGGAAGCTCCGCCTCTATTTACGTCCACGCCGAGTCCTCTTCGGGATGACTTCGCAAAGCCACGAGTTTCGTGCCGACAAGAACTACTAGATTCTCCAAAGGCACGACAAGAATATCAAGAGAGGGAGATGGAAGACTAACCACCAAGTAACGGAATCAAGATCCGGGGAAAGGAAGGAGTTGTGACCCGCTTCTTCTTCTTCTTTGGCACCTTCTTGGTGGAGGAGGCTCACGGGAACCCTAGGAGGTGCGCCGGCCCTAGACGATGAAGAGGGCGCCGGCCCTAGAGGAGGGAGAGGGAGAGAACGAGAGAGAGAGAGAGAGAGAGCTTGCTTCTTTATCTCTTGATTGGAATTCAAGCCTTGCCTTGGTTCCTTTATATAGTAGCCTCTCCATTGCCAAGTCTCCCCTTTAACGGAATAAATTTTCATAAGAAATTTATCTTTTAAATTTTCCTATGAATTATTCCGTTATGCCTTGTTTTATTATAACTAATTTTATAATAAAACAAACACATCTTCCCCTTTTATTATGGAATAAATTTTCACAAGAAATTTATTATATAAATTATTCTTATCATGGAAAAATCAATTCATAATTGATTTTATAAAATAAAATAAACCAATCCAAGGTTTATTTTAATTTCCACGAAAATAAATCTCTTTATATAAATTTCTTTATATATAAATTTATTTATCCATAATTTTATAAAACAAATCGCGCTTGATTTATTTTATAATTTAAACCAAATAAATTGGTTTCCCTCCTTGTTGTGGTCGGCCAAACCAAAGAGGGTGGGGACCCTCTTTGGCCGGCCAAACCAAGCCGCCTCCTCGCGAATTAAACTCATTTAATTCATCCAATAAGCCTTCAAAAGACTTAGCCATTTTAAGCTTCCGGTGCGCCTTTGATAAATTCAGATTCGACTTATTTCTCTTGATCGAAAAATCTAATTTTCAACTCATATTAAATCCCTCGGATTACTCGTAGTGCGTGTGACTAAATAGGCTTTCGATTTATGTTGGCCGTCTATAATCAACCAATTATAGAACGATCATGAGTGGCACCTAGTAGTACATCATGACCCCCAATTAATCGAAAGATCAACGGTTGACCTCAGAAATAATTCTGAAACCCTTCAGCAGCTATAATGAGTCATGCCTCATTCCCTTCACCATCTTATACTCACTTGGTTCAGGACACGGTCTATGTGTGTCAGTCCCCACTAGGCTGACTACGTCACACCTAGCCCAAGTAATGTCTTTCTCGTCCAACGGATTCTAATTACTCTCATGTTTCCTAGAGATTCATACTCGGAACATGTTGTGCTCTGGCCAGAGGCTTCGAGTAACAATCTGACGATAGGCCTTGGGTATACATTCCTCGCAAGGAGTGGTGAATCCTTTGTAGGTTGTTCTGTTAGTGATATGAGAGAAGTGTCCTAAGACAATCGTCTTATGATGTAAACATTTATATTAATAAATGATAATTCACTATTTGAGTATACATGATTTGTGTATTTGATTGGGATCTTGAACTCATCTACTGAATGTCCGCAATACAATTCACAGCATAAGAGAATTTGTGATGGGATCACAACTAGTGACTATCTCTAGATGTGCAATTGTGAAGTATTGAAAATATCCCTAGTCGATGAATTGATAAATACGGACACTATCAATTCTGTTGAGACTAGCATGGGTTATTCTCTAATCAGCTGATTCTCACTGGCTGGTGACATTGGGATGTCCGGAGATAAACATGGATGCTAGTTAAGGGAACTAGTTTATTAGACTGACTAGCTGTAAGACTTCATATGGGAATCTACATGTAGATATGTCAATGAAGTTCTTACTGCAGCTTAAGTGCGATGTTCCATTGACTTGCGGTGTTCAAGTCATCTTGGTCATGGAGACTTATACTTTAACATCTTAAGCAAACATCTCCAAGGAGATGTGGACCCAGGATGATTGGGTATAAGCCAAAGTGCCCGAAGATGTTTGAACAACCTACAAAGGATTCACCACTCCTTGTGAGGAGATGTATACCCAGGCCTATCGTCGGATTGTTACTCAAAAACCTCTGGCCAGAGTATATCATGTTTAGAATGCGAATCTCTAAAATACATGAGAGTAATTAGAAATCCAAAGGACGAGAAAGAGACTACTTGGGCTAGATGTGACGTAGTCAGTCTAGTGGGGACTGACACAAATAGACCGTGTCCTGAACCAAGTGGGTATAAGATGGTGAAGGGAATGGGGCACGATTCATTAGAGCTGCTGAAGGGTTTCAGAATAATTTCTTCTGAGGTCAAACCGTTGATCTTTCGATTAATTGGGGGTCATGATTGTAACGACCCGGAAAATTCTCTTAATATTTTATTAAAATATTAAGCATGTCTAGATAATTTTCCGAAGGACCTAGAGGTAATAATGCAAACTTTGGCCTAGAAAATCCATGTTTTCCCATTTAAATTGGGAAAAAGGGCACTAATGGGCCTTATATGGGCTTGCTAGTACCATAATTATCGGTGGATTTTAGGTGGAAATTAGTATAAAGATAAATAGGATTTAATGGGACATATTAGCATGATTATGGGTAAGTATTAGTTTAATTTTTCTAATTAATTTGAGGAATTAGGTACTAATGGGCCTTAAATGGGCTCCGAAAAAATGGGTATTAATTGAGTAAAATTCATATAAATATAAAAGAATTTTATTTAGGAATATTGGCAAAATTATGGGTCATTTTTGGAGAATTTTCGAAATAAAAGGGGAATTTTCGAAAATAAGAAAAAAGATTAAATAAAATAAAAATAAAGATGCATGGGCCAAGGATTGAACCTTGGACCTCTTGTACAACCAATGAATGCTTTAACCAACTCACCTAGCAAGGAATTCTTGTGAGGAAAGGAAGTGAATGGTGGTTAAATGGTAAAGGAAGATGAAGGGCCATAGAAAACTCTTCATTCACCACCTTAATGGTTGATTAATAAGGGGGTTTGGGAGTTTCATTCTTCATGCCATCAAGTGCATTTGCTCCTCTCTTCCTTCTCCATTCTTGCCGAGCACTCAAGGAGGACTTCTCCCTTGAGAAAACTTCACAAAAAGTCTCATCCTCCAAGATCTAAGGTCTTCTCAAGTTTCCAAGGGCTAGGTGTGGTCAAGTCTTCTTCCTTCTTTCCATCCAAGGTCTAAAAATCAAGAAATCTAAGGTAAGACTCCCTCACCTGTGGTATAATAGTTACCAACGTTTTCCATGATTTTTGGCTGGATATATGGGTGGGTTTCGGATTTAATGTTGAAGGGAAACAAAATCCAGGTTTCTATGGTTCAAAGGTTTCGGCCAGCATGTTCTAGAGGTCCATAATTATGCTAAAAATCATGATAATATTATTTGATGTTCCCTTATGATGTTTAGAAGTTAATTGAAATTTTTGGGGATTTTTGGCATGATATATGGGTTAGTTTCGGATTTAATGTTGAAGGGAAACAAAATCCAGGTTTCTATGGTTCAAAGGTTTCGGCCAGCATGTTCTAGAGGTCCATAATTATGATAAAAATCATGATAATATTATTTGATGTTCCCTTATGATGTTTATAAGTTAATTGAAATTTTTGGGGATTTTTGGCATGATATATGGGTGGGTTTCGGATTTAATGTTGAAGGGAAACAAAATCCAGGTTTCTATGGTTCAAAGGTTTCGGCCAGCATGTTCTAGAGGTCATAATTATGCTAAAAATCATGATAATATTATTTGATGTTCCCTTATGATGTTTAGAAGTTAATTGAAATTTTTGGGGATTTTTGGCATGATATATGGGTTAGTTTCGGATTTAATGTTGAAGGGAAACAAAATCCAGGTTTCTATGGTTCAAAGGTTTCGGCCAGCATGTTCTAGAGGTCCATAATTATGCTAAAAATCATGATAATATTATTTGATGTTCCCTTATGATGTTTAGAAGTTAATTGAAGTTTTTAGGGATTTTTGGCATGATATATGGGTTAGTTTCGGATTAAGTGTTGAAGGGAAAACAAAATCAAGGTTTCTATGTTCAAAGGTTTCGGCCAGCATGTTTTAAAGGTCCATAATTATGTTAAAAATCATGATAATGTTATTTACTGGTTCCTTATGATGTTTAGAAGTTAACTGTAATTTTTGGGAATTTTTAGAGTACCCTAGGACACCCTAGGGTCTCGGCCAACATGAGGGAAGCAAAACCCAGAACTTTAAGTTCAAGGGTTTCGGCCAACATGTTTTAAAGGTCTAAAAATATGTTAAAAATCATGATAAGGTTATCTACTGTGCCCTTATGATGTGTAGTAAGTAACTATAATTTTTGGAAATTTTTGGGGTACCCTAGAGTACCTTAGGGTATAGGTAATTAGGAGGTATGCTTAAGTAAGGTGAAGGAATACCATGTTAACTAAACCTATAGCTTATATGTCATGAAATATACGTTAGGTCATAGAATGTTTAGACATATGCCATGATTTAGGAATGATATGTATGTATGCCATGATGTATGAATGATATGTATGTATGCCATGTCTTACGAATGATATGAATGTATGCCATGCTTATGTGTGTATGCCATGCTATATGAATGATGTGTATCTATGCCATGTCTAAGAATGAAATGATGAATGAAGGTTAAGTATGATGAACGAATGAATATGCTATGAATGATGATGAATGAAGAAGCATATGAAAGCATTTATTTTATTTTATGGGCTTGTACCGGACCTAAGTAAGGTCCACGGTTCTGGACTACCGATGATGCTGTCCACGGTTCGGGACTACCGATGATGCTGTCCTTACGGTTCGGGACTACCGATGAAGCTGTCCTTACCCTAGTAGGTCGAGATTAGCTACCTCGTATTTACTTAGGGATGCGCGCATATGATGAATGAATGTGGTACAAGCCAGGGCCCAATGCATGTTATGATTATGTTCAAGTATTTAAAAGCATGTTTTCAAGATTAAGCATCCTTATATATATATATATGCACAGTTGCTACATGCATCCATTTATGCTATGCATTATGTTATGAAAAGTATGTTTACGAAAAGTATGTTATGAAGATATGTTCATGCCATGATTTTATTTATGTTTATGCCATGATTTTATTTATGTTTGTGCCATGATTTTTATTTATGTTTATGCCATGATTTTTGTTTATGTGTACGCCATGATATTATTTAAGCTTATGCCATGATATTATTTAGGTTTATGCCATGATGTTATTTATATTTATGCCATGATTTTATGCTAGTTTAGAATGCCATGCTTTAATTATGTTTATGATAGTTTAGGATGCCATGATTTTATCTATGTTTATGTTAGTTTAGGATGCCATGATTTTATGCTAGTTTAGAATGTCATGCTTTACTTATGTTTATGATAGTTTAGGATGCCATGATTTTATCTATGTTTATGTTAGTTTAGGATGCCATGATTTTAGGCTAGTTTAGAATGCCATGCTTTACTTATGTTTATGATAGTTTAGGATGCCATGACTTTATCTATGTTTATGTTAGTTTAGGATGCCATGATGTTATGCTAGTTTAGGATGCCATGGTTTAATTATGTTTATGTTACGTTAGAATGCCATTATTTTGTTCATGCTCATGCTAGTATGGGATGCCATGATTGTAATATGTCATTATTTTGTTCATGCTCATGCTAGTATGGGATGCCATGATTGTAATTAGATTTATGTCATGATTTTATTTATGTCTATATCAAGTATTATGCCATGCTATGATTGTTTACGATGTTTATGTTATGTCAATAATTATGCCATACCCGAATGTTTATGGTTATGTTTATGCCATGCTATGAATGGGGTGAAGCTATGTCCATGACATGTCAAATGAATGCTAAGTGATGCTAAGGATGATGTTCTAAGTAAAGCGCTAAGAGTGCTAATGTTTCATATGCTTATGATTAAGTGACGGACGGTTTTAGTGAGTAGGAAAGAGTCTTACTAAGCCTGTGTGCTTATAGTTTTATTATCTTATACCGCAGATCACGCAAAGGAACAGTAAGGAAGCAGCAGGAGGGCTTTGCAGAATGTGTGTGATAGTGACTTGGCCAAGAGACCATATGTTTGCTTGCCTTATGATAGAACTTTACCTTTACTACTAAGTACTTGAATATGACTATGACTCTATGATATGATGCTAAAGGATGACAGAATGCTAAAGTATAACATGATGCTAAGTATGACATGATGCTAAGTATGTTATGATGCTAGGAATGATAGAAAGTGCATGTAGGTGTAAGTTTAAAGTTTTCCGCTGCGTTATGATGTCTACATGCCCTAAGTATGTTAACGTAGCACCGCTTTATGGTGGTCAAAAAAAAAAAAAAAAGCGGGTGTTACAATGATGTACTACTAGGTGCCACTCATGATCGTTCTATAATTTATTGATTATAGACGGCCAACATAAATCGAAAGCCTATTTAGTCACACGCACTACGAGTAATCCGAGGGATTTAAAACGAGTTGAAAATTAGATTTTCCGATCAAGAGAAATAAGTCGAATCTGAATTTGTCAGAGGCGCAATGGAAGCTAAAAATGGCTAAGTCTTTTGAAGGCTTATTGGGCGAATTAAATGAGTTTAATTCGCGATTGGTTCGGGTTGGTTTGGCCGGCCAAAGAGGGTGCCAAACCTCTTTGTTGTGGTTGGCCATTAAAGGGGAAGAAAACCAATTTAATTGGTTTAATTAATAAAATAAATCTAGCGCGATTTGTTTTATAAATTATGGATAAATAAATTGATATATAAAGAAATTTATATAAAGAGATTTATAAAGAAATTTGTAGTAAATTTATTCTTTTTATGGAAATTAAAATAAACCATGAATTGGTTTGATTTTAATTTATAAAATCAATTATGAATTGATTTATCCATGATAAGAAAATTTTATACAAATTTTATTCCATAATTAAAAGAGAGAAAGTATTTGTTTTATTATAAAGTTAGTTATAATAAAACTTGGCTTAAACGGAATAATTAATAAGTGAATTTATAGGATAAATTTCTTATGTAAAATTCCGTTAAGAGGGAGACTTGGCAAGGGAGATGATACTATATAAAGGAACCAAAGGCAAGCCCTTAATTCCAATCAATTGAGTTGTCAATTGGTATAGAGCTAATCTCTCCCTCTCTCTCTTATTCTCTCTTCTCCCATCCCCTTAGGGCCGGCGCCCTCCTTGAGGATTAGGGCCGGCGCCCCCTTTTGCAAACCCTAGGGCCGGCGCTCCAACTTCTCCAATTGTTGCCGTGAGCTATCAACACCAAGGAGAAGCCAACGAAGAAGAAGAAGAAGCGGGTGTTATCTCCTTCCTTCTCGAAATTTAGATTCCGTTTCTTGTTGGTAAGTTTCCTATCTTATCTCTTGATCTTCTAAGTTGTGCCTTTAGAGAATCTAGTAGTTCTCGTCGGCACAAAACTCGTGACTTTGCGAAGTCATCCCGAAGAGAACTCGACGTGGACGCGAAAAGAGGAGGAGCTTCCAAGGGACGCTACGGTTGGATCTCGTCCCTTACTTCGAGTTACGAGAGGTACTTAGTAAATTAGTTTACTTTTCCGTAAAGTTTTAAATTATGATTATGTCAACACATCATAAGGTTGCATGCTAGATACGTGGTTAAAATAATTTAAGAAATTATTTTATGTTAATTCTTCCGCTGCACGTAAAAATTTAAAATTTTACGAACCCGTATCCTTGTCGACATGCACCCGGTCCCAACATGTTCAAACATCTTCGGGCACTTCGGCTTATACCCAACCATCCTGGGTCCACACCTCCTTAGAGATGCTTGCTTAAGATGTCAAAGTATAAGTCTCCGTGACCAAGATGACTTGAACACCGCAAGTCAAAGGAACATCGCACTTAAGCTGCAGTAAGAACATTCATTGACATATCTATATGTATATTACCATATGAAGTCTTACAGCTAGTCACTCCAATGAACTAGTTCCCTTAACTAGCATCCATGTTTATCTCCGGACATCCCAATGTCACCAGCCAGTAAGAATCAGCTGATTAGAGAATAACCATGCTAGTCTCAACAGAATTGATAGTGTCCGTATTTATCAATTCATCGACTAGGGACAATTTCAATACTTCACAATTGCACATGTAGAGATGATCACTAGTTGTGAATTCATCACAAATTCTCTCATGCTGTGAATTATATTGCGGACATTCAGTAAATGAGTTCAAGATCTCAATCAAATACATGAACATGTATACTCAAATAGTGAATATTCATTTATTAAAGTAAATGATTACAATCATATGGCGATTGCCTTAGGACACTTCTCTCATATTACTAACAAACTCCCACTTGGCCTAATGCCAATCGCTACGGTATCCAATACCACAGGCTCTAACATGACCCTCAAACTTGCTTTGAGGCAAGGCCTTAGTTAAAGGATCCGCTAAATTCCTTTCAGTGGGAATCTTCTCAATTTGTATGTCATTCCTACTTATAATCTCTCTGATCAGAGGATAGCGGCGAAGCACATGTTTGGATCATTGATGAGACCTTGGTTCCTTTGCTTGTGCAATAGCTCCATTGTTGTCGCAATAAACCGGTATTGCTTCATCAATGGTTGGAACCACCCCAAGTTCTGAGATAAACTTCTTGATCCAGACTGCTTCCTTTGCTGCTTCCGAAGTTGCAATATATTCCGCTTCCGTGGTAGAATCCGCTACGGTGTCTTGTTTGGAACTCTTCCAACTTATTGCGCCTCCATTCAAAGTAAATACGTATCCAGACTGAGATTTGGAGTCATCCTTAGCTGTCTGGAAACTGGCATCTGTATACCCACGTATTACCATATCTTCTTCTCCATATATTAGGAGCACATCCTTAGTTCTTCTTAAGTACTTAAGGATTGTCTTGACAGCCGCCCAATGATTCATTCCTAGATCAGGCTGGTATCTGCTCGTGACGCTCAGAGCATACGATACATCGGGCCTAGTATATAACATAGCATACATGCTAGATCCTATCGCGGATGCATAAGGAATCTTATTCATGCAAATCCTCTCGTCTTCTGTGCGCGGACACATAGACTTTGAAAGGTTGATCCCATGCCTGATGGGAAGGTAACCTTTCTTGAATTCCGACATGCTAAACCTTTTTAGCACTCGGTCTATATATGTAGACTGCAAAATACCAAGCAACCGTTTTAATCTATCTCTATAGATTCTAATCCCAAGGATATAGGTTGCTTCTCCCAGGTCTTTCATGGAGAAAGTTTTGGACAACCAAATTTTAACCGACTGTAAGACTGATATATCATTTCCTATAAGCAATATGTCATCGACATATAATACTAGGAATACGACTGCACTCCCACTAACCTTCTTGTACACACAAGGTTCGTCAGGATTTTGTGAGAAATCAAACTCTTTGATTGTCTCATCAAAATGGATGTTCCAGCTCCTGGATGCTTGCTTCAGTCCATATATGGATCGTCGAAGCTTGCATATTTTGGTTTTATCAACCGATGTGAAACCTTCAGGTTGTATCATGTATACATCCTCAAGCAGGTTTCCATTAAGGAAAGTTATTTTCACATCCATTTGCCATATCTCATAATCATAATGAGCTGCTATGGCCAGGAGCATCCAAATGGATTTAAGCATAATTACCTTCCATGTCGGTTTTCTTCTTGAAAACCCACTTGCACCCTATGGGCTTAATCCCTTTAGGTGGGTTAACCAAGTCCCATACTTGATTTTCGTACATGGAATCCATTTCCTACTTCATGGCTTCAAGCCATTTGTCCCTTTCTGAACTTTTCAGAACATCTTCATAACTGATAGGTTCATCATCGCTTATGAGTAACACGTCGTTCGATTCACTTATGAGAAATTCGTATCTCTCTGGGATGTTGTGTGTCCTATCAGACCTACGAAGAGGTGGTGTTATTTTAGGTACAACTGATAGCTCATCATTATGAGTTATTGGTTGTGGGTCTAGACTAGGTGTCTCTGTAATGTCTATTGGAGTTACTTGAACTTCATCAAGTTCAATGCCACTCCCACTGTTTTCTTGTAAAAGAAATTCTTTTTCCAGAAATACAGCATGCCTTGAAACAAACACCTTTTGTTCCAAGGGATGATAGAATTGGTAACCCTTTGTTTCCTTAGGGTATCCAATAAATAGACATTTATCAGACTTAGCATCCAATTTGTCTGATACAGTCCGCTTTACATAAGCAGGACAACCCTATATCTTTAGGTGAGATAAATGAGGTTTCATACTATTCCATGTCTCATATGGAATTGTAGAGACTACCTTGGTCGGGACTCTGTTTAACAAATAACAGCTGTCTTAAGTGCATAGCCCCAAAAGTATTTTGGAAGAGTTGCATGATTCATCATAGATCTAACCATTTCCATCAAGGTTCGGTTACGCCTCTCAAATACACTATTATGCTGTAACGACCTGAAAAATTCTCTTAATATTTTCTTAAAATATTAAGCATGTCTAGATAATGTTCCGAGGGACCTAGAAATATTAATGCGAACTTTGGCCTAGAAAATCCATGTTTTCTCATTTAAATTGGGAAAAAGGGCACTAATGGGCCTTATATGGGCTTTTTAGTACCATAATTATTGGTGGATTTTTAGGTGAAAATTTACATAAATATAAAGGGATTTTAATGAGAAATATTAACATAATTATGGGGGAATTTTTAAGAGATTTTCGAAAATACTAGGAAAATAAAAGAAAATAAGTGGAAAAAAAATAGTGCATCTACCAAGGATTGAACCTTGGACCTCTTGTACAACCATGTATGCTCTAACCAACTCACCTAGTAAGGGAATGTTATGAGGGAATGAAGTGGATATTAGTTAAGGCTTAGAAGAAGATGAAAGGTCATGGAGAGACTCTTCATTTACCTTCTTAATGGGTTATAAAGAGGGGGGTTTGGGAGTTACCTCTTCCTTCCATCACTTTGCATTTTCTTCCTCCTCCTTCCCTCATCCTAGCCGAACACCACAAGGAGAGTTTCCCTTGGAAAAACTTCCACCAAGGCTCCATCTCCAAGATCTAAGGTCTTCACAAGAGTACAAGGGCTAAGGGTGGTCAAGAGGCAACAAGATTTCCATCCTTCTCTCAAATCTAAGGTTTATAATCAAGATCAACCAAGGTAAGACTCCCTCACCTGTGGTATAATAGTTCCTTATGCTTTTAGCATGATATATTTGTTGATTTTTGGGATTTGATGTTAAAAGAAACAAGAAAAGCAAACCAAGAACCCTAGGATACCCTATGGGTTTCGGCCACTAGAAGTCTAGGGTCAAAGATGATGCTAAAAATCTTTATAATGTTGTTTAATGTTCCCTTATGATGTTTAGAGATTAAATATAATTTTTGGAAATATTTGGGGTACCCTAGAATACCCTAGGGTTTCGGCCAACATCAAGAACCCATGTGTAGGGTTGGGTTTAAAACCTCAAGTATGTGTTTTATGTATTAACATGATATAAGGGAGATGGAGGGTGTTTATGTGAATGTTTCACATGGCCTAGAGACCCTATAGGTTTCGGCCAAGTACCCTACTAGGGTGGAAAGTTAGGACTTATTTCAAGTAAGGGCCCCAATGGCCCTATGGTAAGGTATGGTTGGTATTTAACAATTGATTTGGGGTTTTTAATGGAATTCTTCCATACCCCCATGGCCTTGAAGTTTTGGCCAAGAGCAAGATTAGGGCTAAAGGATTAGGGTTGGCCTTAAGTATGGAATCAAAGGGTTCTTATGGCCTAGTATATGTGTATGAGATGTTTTGTTGGGAAGTTATGTGAGGGTTCATGGACCTAGGGTTCCTTGGGGACTTTCGGCCAAGGACATAACCTATGGCTAGGGTTGGGTTAAACCTACCAAGATGCTTGGGTATAGGTTACTAAGAGGTATGTTTAAGTAAGATGGAAGAATTTTTATGTTAACCAAACCATTAGTTTATATGTCATGAATTATATGATTAGGTCATAAATGTTTAAGACATGTGCCATGATCTATGAATGATATGTATGTATGCCATGTTTTATGAATAATATGTATGTATGTCATGTCTTATGAATGATATGTAGGTATGCCATGTTTATGAATAAATTGTATGTATGCCATGCTTTATGAATGATGTGTACATATGCCATGTTTAAGAATGAAAATGATGAATGAAGTTAAAGTTCATGCCTTCAAGGCATAACGATGATGTTAAGTATGATAAAAGTATGATGAATGAATGAATATGCTATGAATGATTATGAATGAAGAAGCATGTGAAAGCATTTTATTTTATTTTATGGGCTTGTACCAGACCTAAGTAAGGTCCACGGTTCTGGACTACCGATGAAGCTGTCCACGGTTTGGGACTACCGATGAAGCTGTCCTTACGGTTCGGGACTACCGATGAAGCTGTCCTTACCCTAGTAGGTCGAGATTAGCTACCTCGTATTTACTTAGGGATGCGCGCATATGATGAATGAATGTGGTACAAGCCAGGGCCCAAGGAATGATATGATTATGTTCAAGTATTTAAAAGCATGTTTTAAAGATTAAGCATCCTTATATATATATATGCAATTGCCACATGCATCCATCCATGTTATGCATTATATTTATGATAAGAATATTATGCAAAGTAAGTTTATGCAAGGTATGTTTATGCAAATGATTTTATGTATGTTTATGCTAATATATGATGCCATGATTTAATTATGTTTATGCTAAGTTAGAATGCCATAATTTATTTATGTTTATGCTAAGTTAAAATGCCATGATTTTATTTATGTCTATGCTAGTTTAGGATGCCATAATTTATTTATGTTTATGCTAAGTTAAAATGCCATGATTTTATTTATGTTTATGTTAGTTTAGGATGCCATGATTTACTTATGTTTATACAAGTTAGGATGCCATGATTTAATTATGTTTATGCTAAGTTAGGATGCCATGATTTTATTTATATTCATGCTAGTAATAATGCCATGATTTAATTACGTTGTGCTAAGTTAGGATGTCATGATTTTATTTAGGTTCATGCTAGGAATGTTTATGAGGTTATGTTTATTATGTCTATGTCTATGCAAAGTATTATGCCATGCTATGAATGTTTACGATATTGATGTCTATGCCAAGTATTATGCCATGCCATGAATATTTTATGGTTATGTTTATGCCATGCTACGAAGGTGATTAAGTTATATTCATGCCATGACGAATGTATGCTAAATGATGAAAAGGCTTATGTTCTAAGTAAAGCACTAAGTATGTTAATGTCTTATGTGCTCATGATTAAATGATGAATGGTTTTAGTGAGTAGGAAAGAGTCTTACTAAGCCTGTGTGCTTATAGTCTTATTTTTTCTTATACCGCAGATCACGCAAGGGGACAGTAAGGAAGCAGTAGGAGGGCCTTAAAGTATGTGTGTGATAGTGACTTGGCCAAGAGACCATATGTTTGCTTGTCTTATGATAGAACTTTACCTTTACAATTAAGTACTTGAATGTGACTCTAGGACATGATGCTAAAGTATGATATGATGCTAAGTATGACATGATGCTAAAATATGATATGATGCTAAGTATGATATGATGCTAAGTATAAAGTTAATATGCCAAGTTCCCATGTTATGATGCTAGGAATGGTAGTAAGTGCATGTAGGTGTAAGTTTAAAGGTTTCCGCTGCATTATGATATCTACATGCCCTAAGTATGTTAACGTAACGCCGCTTTATGAAAAAAAAAAGCGGGTGTTACATATGGTGTGGTGTATACGGCAGAGTCCATTGAGATAATATCCCATTGTCCCTAAGATAATCTTGAAACTCTTGACTTAAGTATTCACCACCCCGATCGGATCGAAGTATCTTAATACTTTTGCCAAGCTGTTTCTCTACTTCATTTCTGAACTCTTTGAATTTCTCAAAAGCTTCAGATTTGTGTTTCATCAAGAACACATACCCGAATCGTGAGTGATCATCGATAAAGGTAATGAAGTAGCTATAGCCTCCTTGTGCAAGAGTTGACATTGGTCCACATACATCAGTATGTATTAGACCAAGCAATTCTCCCACTGGATTACCTTTTCCGGAAAAGGATAATTTGGCCATCTTGCCTTTTAAGCATGATTCGCATGTATCAAATGAACCGGGTTCAAATGATTCCAAAATTCCACATCGGTGTAATTTGGTCATGCGTTTCTTACTTACATGGCTAAGACGACAATGCCACGTATAGGAGTCTATTCGATTATCTATTCGAGCACGTTTGTTGCTAATTTCGATATTGAAAACGTCACCGGATAAATCTAACATGTAGATACCATTGCACAAAGTTCCGGTCCCATAAAGAACACCATTTAAAGTTATGTAACAACAATTGTTACTAAAAGTTAAACGATAACCCTTTTCATTCAAACATGAAATAGTTACAATGTTCTTTATTAACGAAGGAACAAAATAACAATTATCCAATTCTATGACACGTCCAGTAGGGAGCTTTAGCAAATATGTTCCGATGGCAACAACAGCAATCTTTGCTCCATTTCCAACTCGCAAATTCGTTTCTCCCTTGACGAGTCTTCTTCTATTCCTTAGCCCCTGTATGTCATTACATATATGTGAGCTACACCCAGTATCAAGTACCCAGGTGGTTGAGGAAATAGAGTGACATTCAATAACGGAGATACCTGAAGAGGATGGGGCATCGGATGCCTTCTTCTTCAAGGACTCAAGATAAACCTTGCAGTTTCTTCGCTAGTGACCCTCCTTGCCACAGTGATGGCAAGTGTCTTTTGGTGTCTTTTCAGTCTTTTTGGCCTTTTTCTTCTTTCCCTTATTCTGTTCTATGGCCTTCCTCTTAGAACCTTTCTTTGAGGAACCAACTAACAATAACGTCTTTTGATCCTGCTTCACAGAAGGCTCTACAGTCTTCAGCAGGTTCAGCAACTCAGGAATGATAGTCTCCAGCTTGTTCATCCGATAGTTCATCACAAATTGTGAATAACTTTTGGGCAAACAATGCAGAATTAAGTCAATACTTAATTCATGATCCATTGTAAAACCGAGTGTGCCCAGTCGCTCAATGTACCCCAACATCTTTAACACAAACTGTGAGACAGAAGTGCCTTCCTGCATTTTAGAGGTGAAGAGGAGTCTGGAGACCTCGAACCTTTCGATCTCGCCTGCTCGTCAAATAACTCATGAAGATGGAAGATGATGGTATAAGCATCCATATGCTCATGCTGCTTTTGCAGCTCAGGTACCATAGCGGCTAGCATGATGCAATTCGCAAGTTCAGAATCGGTCACATGTTTCTAATAGGCCACTAACTGGTCTGGAGTTGCATTTCTGGAGGACGGTTGGGAAGTTGATCTTCAAGGACATAAGCAAGCTTCTCTGCCTTGAGGACTATCCTCAGGTTTCGAAGCCAGTCCATGAAGTTTGGCCCAGTCAGTTTATTGGTGTCCAAAATGGAATGCAAATTCAGAGAAGACATGATCGAGTGATTATCCTAGAAATACAAATTGAGCTTATGTGAGAAGAATGATAAAGAATGCATCAACATACATTAATTAAATCCTATTTATTTTTCGAATTGAATAACCCTTTTTATCAATTCGGGAGATCGTAGGAACACCTCCAAATAGGTTGATATCCAACCATAGATAAGAACAACCATGGCTGTGGCCATCAAGTTATTCTTAGCTATGAAGGTAGGTAATTATACCGATTACATATCACATATATGTAACTATCACTTTATGCTATCAACTAATTGAATGTTTGCATAAATTATTGAGTTGTTAACTCATTAACAAGTATGCAACATTATACATAGCACCCAACTGCACCTCTCTTTACATCGACCTTGGCTGTGGCACAACAAATCGATGCTCCAAACTTAAGGCTGACCCATTAATCAAGAAATAGTTTTAATATGGTTGGAGCTCATTCAACCGTTTAGTCAGGCTTGGATGTGTCCAACAACCAAAACTAAGGATTGACCTCTGACTCCAACTATATTAATCATAAACTAATTCCATTGTTTGAACATGTTGAGGTTCAAGCCGGGCATGGATGTGTCCATCAACCCAAACGAGAAACAAAACTCCGGTTCTAACCATATTAATGGAAGGTGTTAGCCTTAATATTTTGTAAGGGGTTTTGGGTCTCATCCTTTCTTTTCTAAGCACATGCATGACATATAATTATGTCATGTACTAACGATTTCCTTAATAAAGTATGTATGTGACTTAATTTATCAAGTCTCATTAATTGAATTAGGAACCAGATTTCCTAATTCTAATTTCATACTTTATTCAAGGAATTGTTTTGGGAAACAATTTCCTAAATTGTCATAATCAATTTCGGAAATAATATGTTTAAGACTTTGATTTCTCTAAATCAAATCTTATTAAATTAAGAGACAGATTCCCTTAATTCAACCACATATTATTTTCATGAAAATCATATTTAAGAAAACTCTATAGGAAACCATTTTCCTAATTAATTTTGGAGACAACAATATGTAAGAGCATCACCACTTAAATCAAATAAGGAAATTATCGTTTGAGAATCACCTCAAAATTTCCAATATTTGATTACATATTTTATTTATGGATTTATTAATTTCAACAAATTATTTTCTTTGGGTGGCTCCCCGAGGCTCAGATACCCAAAAAAAAGGAATTTGTTGTAAATCTAATTTGGTCCGCTCCCCGAGGCGTAACCAAATTAAACATGACAATTTTATTCAAAATAGAAAATTAAATTACAACAACTAACTTTAAATTGGACGGCTCCCCGAGGCTCAATCCAAAATAAAGAATTTGTTAATAATTTAAAACCAATTCGAATTTAATTGTCAATTAATAATACATAAATTTGTCTAAACTTTCTTGAAAGAAAGTGCCCAAAATTGCGAGATTTCATAATAGGTTTTCAGAATAATTGTAAGTTTCTGGTACAAAGAAAACTTACATATTTCCAAAATTAGAAAATTTCCCAAATAGGAAATTTCCAAAATTGGAAAGTTTCCAAAAATGGGAAGTTTTCACAATTATCATAAAATTTCAGAAACTAGGATATTTCAAAAGTTTGCGAAATTTCATGAGGATTTCCAAACTTTGAAATTCCTAAATCTAAAATTTATCATAATTGGAAAGTTTCCATTATTGGAAAATTTTCCAAAATTGAGATCATGACAAAGTTTTCCGCAAAACAATTATATGATTATGTCGAACACTAACCGGCTCTGATACCACTGTTGGGACCGGGTGCATGTTGACATGGATATGGGTTCGTAATTTTAAAGTTTAATTACGTGCAGCGGAAGGTTTAGCATAAATAATTTCTTAAATTATTTTAACGACGTATCTAGCATGCAACCTTAAGTTGTGGAGACATGATCATAAATTAAAATTTTGCAGAAAGTAAACTAATTTACTTAATACCTCGCGTAACTCGTAGAAAGGGACGAGATCCAAGCGTAGCGTCCCTTGGAAGCTCCGCCTCTATTTACGTCCACGCCGAGTCCTCTTCGGGATGACTTCGCAAAGCCACGAGTTTCGTGCCGACAAGAACTACTAGATTCTCCAAAGGCACGACAAGAATATCAAGAGAGGGAGATGGAAGACTAACCACCAAGTAACGGAATCAAGATCCGGGGAAAGGAAGGAGTTGCGACCCGCTTCTTCTTCTTCTTTGGCACCTTCATGGTGGAGGAGGCTCACGGCAACCCTAGGAGGTGCGTCGGCCCTAGAGGATGAAGAGGGCGCCGGCCCTAGAGGAGGGAGAGGGAGAGAAGGAGAGAGAGAGAGAGAGCTTGCTTCTTTATCTCTTGATTGGAATTCAAGCCTTGCCTTGGTTCCTTTATATAGTAGCCTCTCCATTGCCAAGTCTCCCCTTTAACGGAATAAATTTTCATAAGAAATTTATCTTATAAATTTTCCTATGAATTATTCCGTTATGCCTTGTTTTATTATAACTAAAGTTATAATAAAACAAACACATCTTCCCCTTTTATTATGGAATAAATTTTCACAAGAAATTTATTATATAAATTTTTCTTATCATGGAAAAATCAATTCATAATTGATTTTATAAAATAAAATAAACCAATCCAAGGTTTATTTTAATTTCCATGAAAATAAATCTCTTTATATAAATTTCTTTATATATAAATTTATTTATCCATAATTTTATAAAACAAATCGCGCTTGATTTATTTTATAATTTAAACCAAATAAATTGGTTTCCCTCCTTGTTGTGGCCGGCCAAACCAAAGAGGGTGGGGACCCTCTTTGGCCGGCCAAACCAAGCCACCTCCTCGCGAATTAAACTCATTTAATTCGTCCAATAAGCCTTCAAAAGACTTAGCCATTTTAAGCTTCCGGTGCGCCTCTGATAAATTCAGATTCGACTTATTTCTCTTGATCGGAAAATCTAATTTTCAATTCATTTTAAATCCCTCAGATTACTCGTAGTGCGTGTGACTAAATAGGCTTTCGATTTATGTTGGTCGTCTATAATCAACCAATTATAGAACGATCATGAGTGGCACCTAGTAGTACATCATGACCCCCAATTAATCGAAAGATCAACGGTTGACCTCAGAAATAATTCTGAAACCCTTCAGCAGCTATAATGTGTCGTGCCTCATTCCCTTCACCATCTTATACCCACTTGGTTCAGGACACGGTCTATGTGTGTCAGTCCCCACTAGGCTGACTACGTCACACCTAGCCCAAGTAATGTCTTTCTCGTCCAACGGATTCTAATTACTCTCATGTTTCCTAGAGATTCATACTCGGAACATGTTGTGCTCTGGCCAGAGGCTTCGAGTAACAATTCGACGATAGGCCTTGGGTATACATCTCCTCGCAAGGAGTGGTGAATCCTTTTTATGTTGTTCAAACATCTTCGGGCACTTCGGCTTATACCCAACCTTCCTGGGTCCACACCTCCTTAGAGATGCTTGCTTAAGATGTCAAAGTATAAGTCTCTATAACCAAGATGACTTGAACACCGCATGTCAAAGGAACATCGCACTTAAGCTGTAGTAAGAACTTTCATTGACATATCTATATGTAGATTACCATATGAAGTCTTACAGCTAGTCACTCAAATAAACTAGTTCCCTTAACTAGCATCCATGTTTATCTCCGGACATCCCAATGTCACCAGCCAGTGAGAATCAGCTGATTAGAGAATAACCCATGCTAGTCTCAACAGGATTGATAGTGTCCGTATTTATCAATTCATCGACTAGGACAATTCCAATACTTCACAATTGCACATGTAGAGATGATCACTAGTTGTGAATTCATCACAAATTCTCTCATGCTGTGAATTATATTGCGGACATTCAGTAAATGAGTTTAAGATCTCAATCAAATACATGAACATGTATACTCAAATAGTGAATATTCATTTATTAAAGTAAATGATTACAATCATAAGGCGATTGCCTTAGGAGACTTCTCTCATATTACTAACACCTCCTTCATCACAAGCGCCCTAGACAGACCTATAAAAGGGGCTTCGACCCCTCAACTCAGAACAACAATTCAGAAATCATTCTAACCTTTCCAAGTGATGACAAACAGCTAACAACGAAGCTCTGTGACCAAGGAGGCTCCGGGAGGAAGTGCGCACCACTTCGGAGGTCCAGATCGACCGAGTCTTTGACCCTTTTAGTTTGGTTTGAATTTACATTCTGCACTTATTTTCATCTATCTTTTTGATTGTAAATTGTGCACTGTAAAACGGGTTTCTCTGCCTCTGGAAAGTCCGAAAAGGAGACCATTAGTGGACAGGCGTTCTCATGCTTAGGCCTTGGATGTACTGACCCTGGGGGGTTGGGATCTAAGTAAAAATCCCGTGTGCACTTTGTTTGTTCGTTCGTTCTTTCTATTTTCCGTTGTACTAACTCTACATCTAGAATGATCAAAAGTTTATGAAGTTTCCGTGAAGTTTTTAACCGGTCGATATTCACCCCCCTCTATCGACGGCACCGGTCCCCATACTTTCTTCATCCAATTGATCTTTCTCCTCTTCTTAGATCATTGAGCTCCTTTCCTTGGGCTCTTCCACTACTTGAGCTTGTGAAGGATTTTCATGAAATGCTACCATCTTGTTCCATAACTCATGTGCATTTTTGTATTCACCTACACCACTAATTACATAGTTAGGCAAAATATTAAGTAATATTGAAATTACCTTCTCATTTGCCTTTGATTGGGCTTGTTGCTCCTTATTCCTATATCTTGGTCGAAGCATTTTCCCGTGTTTATCTTTTGGGACTTCAAATGGCTCTTCTAGTGCGATCATGTAGTTCCAATCCATACCAAACCAAATCTTTGTCTGCATCCTCCAATATTTGAAATCCTCGCGATCATAGGGAGGTGGAACATTGATGTCATCACCCAATTTTTCTTCAATCGTCATATCCTCTAGCTTTTTGCTCTCTCGGCGGTTAGTCCGCAAATGAGCGAACCTCGTTCTGATACCACATGATGGGACCTTTGTAACGACCCGCCTTCTCTACCTTAGACGGCCCGCTACTTCTTCTACTTCTTGACTCTAATACACGACTAAGAATGCGGAACTTTTTCTTTTCTTTCAAATCCATCTAAGGATGATATTCTAACTTTAATAGTCATGCATGATACAATGGCACACTTCCTTTCCCTCTCTTTTTTTTCAAAAAAACAAAACAACTTTCATTTTATTTGCTTTGCCAGGACTTGACCCCTAGACCTCTTAATTGTAACACTAAAGCATTAACCAGCTGCTCTATACCACTTCTCTTTAATGGTACCAGTCGACTGCTATATAGCAGTCGACTGGCACCAGGCGACTGACCTTTTGGCAATCGCCTGATGCATCGAACAGAAGCTACTGTTCGATAGGGCAGGTGACTGATACTGTACCAGTCGACTGGCATGCCTGAAAAGCTGAAATTCAGATTCGAAACTTTGTTTCAAAAGTCCACCAAACATATAGTTTCAAGCCATACAAAGACACAACACCATTTCTATACTATATACTAGTTTCCTAAACATTTTAGCCAATCCAAACAACTTCATAAACTCGAAATTAGGACTTTCTGCGAGATTTAACAAGTTATGAAAATCTATATAAACTTTATGCTAGAGTTTGTACCAAACTTAACTTCTAACCATTTAAACTCATTCCACAAGGTTCTATAACATCACTAAAGCATTATGGAATATGAATGCAACTTTTCTAAGCATAATTGAGCAATAAAAACTTGATTCAAAGGAAACTCACAATATCTTGGCACATGTATCAAATAGCTCCATCAAGTATCAATATTCCAAACTACTCACACTTATACTCATCCAATGCAATCATAAGGATATGTATGCTAAATGAAATGACATGGAATCTTTACTTGTGGTTTTAAGACATGCAAAATATCTAAAACGCAAGTACTTGAATAAATGTCATATGATCTAACTTAAACTAAGACTTTAAAACAAATACACTTTAAGTCTTTTATTCATTTTGTCCCAAGGACCTCTCCAAGGTCAGCCACCACACACACTTTACTCAGCACCGCCTCGTCGCCTTCCTTCAGAATTGCTTGCCTTTACCTTTATCTGCAGCAAGAGGAAATGCAACTAATAAGCAAAAACCTTAGTAAGTACTATCTAGCTCACAAAATCTCGAAAATGTGCAAACATGCTTTTTGAACAATATGAAATCACATGAGATACTTTTTATGCTTGAAAGAAACACTAAGAAACATGTATAACTCAAAACATGCATACTCAAGCACTAATAAGTCTTAACTCGCTTTTCTTGGCTTAACTTGAAACTTTAGCAATTCTTTAACTTTAAATCTTTCTTTAACTTTTAGAAAACTTCTTTAAACTTTAGAAAACTTTGCTAAAGCATATACTTGAAAATAATAATCACTTGGATCCACTTAAGACGTAAGTACCATCTTATGCGCGTTCCCTAAAAGGTTGGGGTAGCGAGCCACCAATCCTAATAGAGCAGACCTTGGTCTACCAGGGCCAAGACCTTGGAATTGGACACCTGGATTTCTTTAACGACACCCTTGGACGCCGGGTACTGGCCTTAGAAAATAAAATAGCTTTTCTTTCTTTTCATTCTTATCTTTAAATGCCTTGGCATTTTATCGAGCATCTTGTGTGCCCAAATCCCTAAGTCTTGACTTTTGGGGATTTCTTAAGGCCTTGGCCTTTTCTTTTCTTTTCTTTATCTTCTCTTTTCTTCTCTTATACTTTTCTTAGTCCCTAACCTCATATAGGGTACTTAATCAAACTTATACAAGCATGAATTAATCTAGAGTTACATGCAAAAATCATAACTAAAGGAAAATTGCACTTTTAACTTTCTAACGGGAAAAACTTGCGGAAAAACCGCCTCTTACTGCAGGTGAGCAGTACTTACTTTGATATCTTGGACTTACAACCAAAATTGACGTCTAGGGCTCGGGAGAAACTTGAGATCTCGATGAACCGTTCGCGCCTACGCGTTCCTCTCGTCGAGACGAACGAAAAGCTCCGCTCTCCTTGGTCTTTCCTTGGCCGGCGCCCCCTTGGAAGAGGAGAGGAGGTTGGGTGTGGTCGGCGCACAAGAGAGGAGAGGGAAGTCGGCGTGCGTGTGTTTGGGCGAGGGTTTAGTGGAGAGGAAATAAACTTCTCTCTTTAAGTATCTATTTATACTTATGGGGCGGATTGACTTAACTACACCTTATCTATTGGTTCGCTTATTCTCTATCAACAAAACGAACCAGCCCAGCTGGTCCGCCCACTCCTCTCTCAAGGTGCAGGTGATTGGTTCGATTCCCACCTATGTGATTTTTTGTTTTTACCCCTTTTTGCCACTTTCGTTTACGGAAAAATTCCATAAAAATATCCATAAATTCTAAGATATTTCTAAAATTAGTTTCGAGAATTTTCGAGCGTTACAATCCCCCATACCTTATAAAAAGTTCATCCTCGAACTTAGAATAATTCTGGATATCTTTCTCGCATGCTGTCCTCACGTTCCCAAGTAGCCTCCTCATGCTTTTGATTCTGCCAGATGACCTTCACTAGTGGCACTTCTTTGTTTCTTAATCTTTTAACTGCTTTGTCCACTATCTGTGTCGGTCTGCTCTCATAGCTAAGATCTTCTTGGATCTGTACTGACTGAGGCTGAATCACTTGGCTAGGGTCATGAATACACTTCTTTAGCATAGAGACATGAAAGGTACTGTGGATAGCTGACATATCCTCTGGCAAGTCCAACTCATAGGCTACTTTCCCAACTCTCTTTATAATCTTGTAGGGTCCTATGTAGCGAGGACTCAGCTTGCCCTTTTTGCCAAATCTCATCACTCCCTTCATAGGAGCGACCTTGAGAAATACTGAATCTCCAACTTGGAATTCAAGTGGCCTACGGCGTGTGTCAGCATAACTTTTCTATCTACTCTGGGCAGTCTCAATCCTCTGGCGGATCGTCTGGATAGCCTGAGTGGTCTCATCTATAAGCTCAGTCTGGCTGCCTAGTCCTGACTCCATCTCTTTCTTCTCACCAGCTTCTTGCCAACATATGGGTGATCTGCATTTCCTGCCATACAATGCCTCATAAGGTGCCATCCTGATGGTGGCCTGATAGCTATTGTTGTAGGCAAACTCAGCTAAGTACAGAAATTTGCACCAACTACCTTTAAAGTCCAACGCACAAGCCCTGAGCATGTCTTCTAAAATCTAGTTTACTGTCTCTGTTTGTCCATCTGTCTGGGGATGGAAAGCTGTGCTGAACTGAAGTCTGGTGCCTAGGGCGTCCTGAACACACCTCCAAAAATGGGAGATGAACCGCCCATCTCTGTCAGAAACGATCGACTTCGGAACTCCGTGAAGCCTGATTACTTCTTTCACGTACAGCTGTGCTAACTGCTCTACCGAATGCGATAACTTGATGGCCAGGAAGTGCGCAGACTTGGTCAATCTATCCACTATCACCCATATTGCATCGTGTCCATGGGTGGTCCTTGGGAGACCTGTGATAAAATCCATGGATATCTCTTCCCACTTCCACTCTGGAATGGGAAGAGGCTGCAGAACTCCTCCTGGTCTCTGGTGTTCTGCTTTGACTCTCTGACAGGTCAAGCAGGTACTGATATATCTGGCCACGTCTCGCTTGAGTCTAGACCACCAGAACCTTTTCTTTAAATCTTGGTACATCTTGGTAGAACCAGGATGCATAGAGTACGGGGTACTGTGGGCTTCTTCTAAAATATTCTTTCTTAGTTCCTCATCATTGGGGACGCAAAGGCGGTCTCCAAGATAGAGGATGCCACTATCCGATACTCGAAACTCTGAATTTTCTGCCTCTTGGATCGCCTGCTTGATCTTCTGGATCTCTGGGTCTTGACTTTGCTTTCTTTGTATATCCACAAGCAGGGTTGACTCTAGAGTCAATGCAGAAAGTTGCCCAATTATTACCTCAACTCCAAAATCCTTTATTTCTTTCTGAAGTGGTAGAGACAGTGATGATAGAGACATCAGTGCTGCACAGGATTTCCTGCTCAGTGCATCTGCCACTTTATTAGCTTTACCTGGGTGGTAGAGGATTTCACAGTCATAATCTTTGACCAACTCTAGCCACCTACGCTGCCTCATATTCAGATCCTTCTGAGTGAAGAAGTACTTCAAACTCTGATGGTCTGTGAAGATTCTGCACTGCACTCCATACAGGTAGTGTCTCCAGAGCTTCAGTGCGAAAACCACAGCTGCTAGCTCAAGGTCATGAGTAGGGTAATTCTTCTCATAGTCCTTGAGCTGTCTGGAGGCATATGCTATTACTTTACCGTCTTGCATGAGGACAGCTCCAAGGCCCATCTTGGATGCATCACTGTAGATGTCAAAGGCCTTGTCATTCTCTGGAACAGTCAGGATGGGAGCACTAGTCAATCTTTTCTTCAGTTCTAGGAAGCTGTGCTCGCATTTATCTGACCACTCAAACTTCTGATTCTTTCTGGTCAGGGCTGTGAGTGGAGAGGCTATTCTGGAAAAGTCCTCCACAAATTTTCTGTAACATCCTGCCAGGCCTAAGAAACTTCTGATCTCACTGGCATTCTTTGGTTGACTCCAGTTACTAACTGCTTCAATCTTGGCTGGGTCTACCATAATACCTTCCTTGGAAATAATGTGGCCTAGGAAGGCCACCTGATCAAGCCAAAACTCACACTTTGAGAATTTGGCGTACAACTCCTTCTGGTGTAAGGTTTGCAACACTATCTTCAGGTGTTCTTCATGTTCTTTCCGAGTCTTTGAATACACTAGGATATCATCAATGAAGACAATGACGAACTTGTCCAGAAAATCCTTGAACACTCTATTCATTAGATCCATAAACGTCGCAGGGGTGTTTGTCACTCCAAAGGGCATGACCACAAACTCATAGTGCCCATATCTTGTACTGAAAGCAGTCCTTGGCACATCACTCTCCTTCACTCTGAGCTGATGGTAACCTGATCGCAGATCTATCTTGGAGAACACTGTGGCTCCCTTCAGCTGATCAAATAAATCATCTATCCTTGGCAAAGGATATCTGTTCTTGATGGTTACCTTATTCAAAGCTTGATAATCTATGCACATTCGCATAGATCCATCTTTCTTCTTGACAAACAGTACAGGAGCTCCCCAAGGTGAATGACTAGGGCGGATGGAACCCTTGTCAAGCAGCTCTTGCAATTGTTCTTGTAATTCTTTCAGTTCTGCTGGCGCTATGCGATAAGGTGCCTTCGAAATTGGGTTGGTTCCTGGGGCCAACTCAATTTCCCGATTGGGAGGGAGTCCTGGTAACTCTTCAGGAAACACCTCCGGATAGTCACAGACTACCCTCACTTCCTCTTTCTTTAATCCTTCTCTTTGACTTGCATCTACTATATGAGCTAGAAAACTAGCACACCTCTTCTCTAACATTCTCTGAGCTTGTAAGGTAGATAAGAACCTTTTTGTCTTTCTCTTTGGGTCTCCAATAAACTCGAATGGAAGTTCTACTTCTGGTGTGAACTTTACTCTTCTTTTACGGCATTCAATAGCGGCACTGTACTTGCTTAAGAATCCATCCCTAAGATGATATCATAATCCTTCATTCAAGGACTACTAATCACCATAGAGTTCTCGGTTGGAAATCTAAATTGCACACTCTCCGCCGCTAAGTAGAGCCATGACTCTCCCGAAGGTAAGGTTGTTAAGAACTTCATCGTTCAACATTTCTGGTGGCCTTTATACTGTTTAAGTAGTACCACTGATCAAAGCACTACTTATCAGTTCTTCGGAGGTTTGCAGCCTCTTAACACTGCTGGCCCCTTTAACGCTATCTCAGGCCTTAACATCTTGAGCATTAGCCTAACTATCTCTTTTTCTGTGCTAACTAGCTCTAGGCACAGATGAGCTAACCGCTTAACATCTTCACTGCTTCATCCACGGATAGTTCTCCTTGTCTGAACTCCGTGAATTCATCATAATGCTTGTTGGTTACTTGCATGTGAAAGTATTCTTCGAAGAACTCAGTCTCGAAGTCGGCCCATGTCATCTGACTGACATTTCTCTTGGCCTTGACTCTCTCCCACTATATTCTAGCATCTCCCGTAAGGCAGAAAGATGCACACTTTATCTTCTCTACCTCATGCCAGTCCAGTAGCCCTACTATTCTTTCCAACGTTTGAACCATGCTTAAGCATCCCATGGTTTGCTTGTGCCTGGGAAGTTCCCTGGCTTCAGTTTCTTCTACTGAATGAGGTACGCTTCTTGTCTTACTCCCTTGCGACTACAATGTAATCGATGGGTCTTCGATCACAACTGGTCACTACATTCCACCGGGAGTAATATAACAACCTGCTTAGCCATCTAGTGGCAATAACTTGCTGTTGTTCTGCTAACTGTCTCTGTAACTGAGCCACCACATCTAAGAGATTTGGTGGGGTACTGACTCTGTTGCCTCTTGCCCTCTAGGAGCTTGCTCCTCGTTTTGGGCCTTTCTAGGACGTCCTCAAATGTATAACTTAACACTTAATGGTAATGTTCCCAAACTTGCTTTAGGATATAACAAGACCTTGGTCTTGATTCTTATCTCATTTCTTAGTCCTAGAATCGTTCTAGGGCTTAGTAAGACCTTGGTCTTACTCAAAACTTTTATCAAGCACCTTGCGTGCCATAATCCCAAAACTTACTTTTGGGCAAATCAAGTAAGTACTTAAGCATTTCTCTAATATCCATTCTAGGGATTAAACATGATTCCATGATACTAAGGTATTAAACATGCTTCCTTGTTCTATGCACATATGAGTAGTACTTAAGCATTTCTCTATACTGCAATTAAATAAAGGAGCAATAGAAAAACTGAAACTTAAAGCTTTCTTACTTGAAGACGGCAAGGTTGATGCTGATGTGTGTGTGATGCTGGAGAATGGGAACTGCTCTGATACCAACTGTAACGACCCGCCTTCTCTACCTTAGACGGCCCGCTACTTCTTCTACTTCTTGACTCTAATGCACGACTAAGAATGCGGAACTTTTTTTTTCTTTCAAATCCATCTAAGGATGATATTCTAACTTTAATAGTCATGCATGATACAATGGCACACTTCCTTTCCCTCTCTTTTTTTTTCAAAAAAACAAAACAACTTTCATTTTATTTGCTTTGCCAGGACTTGACCCCTAGACCTCTTAATTGTAACACTAAAGCATTAACCAGCTGCTCTATACCACTTCTCTTTAATGGTACCAGTCGACTGCTATATAGCAGTCGACTGGCACCAGGCGACTGACCTTTTGGCAGTCGCCTGATGCATCGAACAGAAGCTACTGTTCGATAGGGCAGGTGACTGATACTGTACCAGTCGACTGGCACGCCTGAAAAGCTGAAATTCAGATTCGAAACTTTGTTTCAAAAGTCCACCAAACATATAGTTTCAAGCCATACAAAGACACAACACCATTTCTATACTCTATACTAGTTTCCTAAACATTTTAGCCAATCAAAACAACTTCATAAACTCGAAATTAGGACTTTCTGCGAGATTTAACAAGTTATGAAAATCTATATAAACTTTATGCTAGAGTTTGTACCAAACTTAACTTCTAACCATTTAAACTCATTCCACAAGGTTCTATAACATCACTAAAGCATTATGGAATATGAATGCAACTTTTCTAAGCATAATTGAGCAATAAAAACTTGATTCAAAGGAAACTCACAATATCTTGGCACATGTATCAAATAGCTCCATCAAGTATCAATATTCCAAACTACTCACACTTATACTCATCCAATGCAATCATAAGGATATGTATGCTAAATGAAATGACATGGAATCTTTACTTGTGGTTTTAAGACATGCAAAATATCTAAAACGCAAGTACTTGAATAAATGTCATATGATCTAACTTAAACTAAGACTTTAAAACAAATGCACTTTAAGTCTTTTATTCATCTTGTCCCAAGGACCTCTCCAAGGTCAGCCACACACACACTTTACTCAGCACCGCCTCGTCGCCTTCCTTCAGAATTGCTTGCCTTTACCTTTATCTGCAGCAAGAGGAAATGCAACTAATAAGCAAAAAGCTTAGTAAGTACTATCTAGCTCACAAAATCTCGAAAATGTGCAAACATGCTTTTTGAACAATATGAAATCACATGAGATACTTTTTATGCTTGAAAGAAACACTAAGAAACATGTATAACTCAAAACATGCATACTCAAGCACTAATAAGTCTTAACTCACTTTTCTTGGCTTACTTGAAACTTTAGCAATTCTTTAACTTTAAATCTTCTTTAACTTTTAGAAAACTTCTTTAAACTTTAGAAAACTTTGCTAAAGCATATACTTGAAAATAATAATCACTTGGATCCACTTAAGACGTAAGTACCATCTTATGCGCGTTCCCTAAAAGGTTGGGGTAGCGAGCCACCAATCCTAATAGAGCAGACCTTGGTCTACCAGGGCCAAGACCTTGGAATTGGACACCTGGATTTCTTTAACGACGCCCTTGGACGCCGGGGTACTGGCCTTAGAAAATAAAATAGCTTTTCTTTCTTTTCTTTCTTATCTTTAAATGCCTTGGCATTTTATCGAGCACCTTGTGTGCCCAAATCCCTAAGTCTTGACTTTTAGGGATTTCTTAAGGCCTTGGCCTTTTCTTTTCTTTTCTTTATCTTCTCTTTTCTTCTCTTATACTTTTCTTAGTCCCTAACCTCATATAGGTACTTAATCAAACTTATACAAGCATGAATTAATCTAGAGTTACATGCAAAAATCATAACTAAGGAAAATTGCACTTTTAACTTTCTAACGGGAAAAACTTGCTGAAAAACCGTCTCTTACTGCAGGTGAGCAGTACTTACTTTGATATCT